>UYYA01005107.1:20534-40207 GCA_900624975.1 Angiostrongylus costaricensis
ACCACCAGATGTGAAACCATTCATTTTAACCCCGGCATCGACTAAACCACAACACGTCAATACGATAGAATGTGCGAGTAATAGACCGATGCTCATCCCTTAATACTCTGACTTCACTGAATCCTATATGAAGGAAAATTATGGAAAAGTTACTGACACTCTCTAGTCCTTGCTAAACTGCTAATCCCTTTAATCCTACACTTCTCTGGCTTCTTAATCAAAAATTGCAAATTAAATATTAGACCGATAGCACTAGCTGGGAGAAAGTGGATGCGATTGACCAACATGATGTGATGGTGAACGCGTTAGCCCCGGAAAGTTTAATAGCGCGTTCTTTCCCCACCGCAAGCACCTGCGATCCAAAGTTTTGCAAATTTCTCAGCATCATTGTGATTGCTTCAAAGAATTATAGTTTAGAATTATCACTAAAACACTTAAAGTTGTGCACAGAAAATAATCATTTGATTGGAATGCGATTACCGATGAAGATTCTTAAGACTTTTTATCCTGGTGGCGAATAAACACACGCTCCGCCCGCTCATAGTGATTCGTAAATGCTTAGTTTTGCAAAAAAAAAAAAACAATAGAAAACACAGGAAAAAGTTAGGTCTGCAGTCACAGATGGCAGTTTTGCTGAGAGTGTCACTCGATGTCATTTATACGCATTTGTTTTTCACAGAGAACTTGCTCACCTGCCATCCAGGCGACGTTTTAGATTCTCCCCTTACTGAGTCGTTGTGTATTTGTTGAGAATCGAACAAAACTCTTTCTGCTTTCCACGGGAAATTTGGCAAATTTCGGAAACGCGACGAGGTTTGGTGCAGCAGACGCCAAATGTTGAAGAAGGGCCACGGACGTGGATTTTGCTCCATGTATTCTTCTCCATTTAGTTGTATAAACGCAGTTTTTAACCTTGGAAAAGCTCCTAACGTTCTTCTGTAATACTTTTAGCTTAACTATGTTAAACGAGAAACAGGAGAATACTTTTCTTTTCTAAGTTTTAGCAATGTTGTGTGGTGCTTTAAATTCACTAATGTCGAAATTAGACTTCCTTTCTCAATGCTCACACGTCCTTTTCATGAAAAGAAAAGCTAGATTATTTTATGGAAGGAAATAAAAACATGATAGCTAGAATTGAAAGCAATCGTTGAACAAGCTGAGAAAACCCACAGAGTTTCATTCTCGTAACACACCTGCATTAAGTGTGCTAATATCTGATGGAATCGATGCCGCGCTGCTGGCCCACCAAGCCTTCCATCATTGCAGGGTTGGCCAATTGGTGCCAGATTTGTTTAGGAGAGAGCAGCACTGGCTCAGTACATAGGTAGGCCACTGCGATTTATTTTAAAGGTCAGATATGCATTCGATCACCTCTAAATGGTGCTTAATGAAGTCGAATGCAGAGCGCATCCTTCAGGGATTGATCAGCGCAGGGAGATTTGTCGTTTGTTTATTAATCTCTCATTAATTTTCACAATGACGCAGATTACCATATGGATCGCCATAGGCTCGCCTCAGGTTGGAATTCACATACGATATCCACTTGGTTTCAGAATTAAACAAAGAGCGAAGACGGCTTTGTATTTATCCGAGTGTGCTCGTCGATTCAACGATCGACTCGTTTTCACAGCTCCACTAAATTGACGTACTTCTTGGCGTATTCCTAATACTATGCGCACATTTATGTGCGTAGGTGAATTCTATGGTAAAAATAAGTTATCGTGAAATCACTGGAAAGTGATGAGTTTAAAATCGCCCAAAATAACTCCAAAGGTTCTTTGAGACGCACAGAAAGCTAACAAGGGTCAGTATTAGGGCAGTAGGGTAAATAAATAAGCGTTTTTAAGTACATTATTTAAGGTCTCATAACGTGCTTCAAACGAAACCACATCAATCGAAGTAAAACCACTTATTTCGAAACCGACCTTCTCTAAAACTAATATTACTACGCTTTGTGCTAGCTGATAATACACCGACCTCTGCACGATGTGCGCAATGATGTATGTCCGGAAGAAATACAAGTTGTTACCACCGGACATTGTCATTATATATCCACCATCAGCATCGTGTATAAAAGGGCATCACTGAGTGAGGATGCCTCATTCGAGAAGATGGCTCGCTGAGGAAGATCTAGCTCGACAGGAAGGCGAAGACGCAACGTCGAGGCGAACAACAGGCATGGACCATCGACTCGGATCACCGGCTCTGAGGAAGACGAAGACGTCGAAACGTTAGCCGAAAATAAATATATTTATCAACCTCGTGCAAGCTTATCAAGAAAGAATACATAAAACCACTTAATCCACGCGTTTCTTCAACAAGAATCAAGTTTATTTACTCCAATCGCCCAAAATTTTTAAGTTCTCCAGACGATGAATTCGTTGAAGGAATTTTTTGCGTCGTCGTCGTTCGTGAAGCATTCTCGCTCAGGAAGGTATCAAGGGGCTTGATGATATGATAGTCGGTAGACGAGAGGTCTGTTGAATATGGCGGATAAGGCAAAGTTTCGTAGCACACCTCGTTTAACTTCTGCACAGCTGTTTCTGCAACGTGTGGCCGGGCGATGTCCTCGACAAGATTTCCTCCTTTTCCGATGTCTAATGCCGGTGCTGACCACAAACAGTCTCCTTAACCTTTTTTAGAGTGATTTCGACATCAGGAAGTGCTGCGGAGCCTGATCGCAATCCAACCGTTGCTCTTAACGTCGCCGATTGTCGCCCAGAATCAACTACTCGTCGAACGTCACAATTCGGTCAAGAAAAGAGTCGTTTTCTTTGCGCAGAAAGACAGCAGACAACACTTCAGAACGGCGATTTTTATTGTTGTTTAATTTATGCAACACCCACTTGTCGAGTTTTTTTTTCGTATGTGATTAAAGTGAGTGGAAACCGTTCCTGTGTTTACGCCAAGCTCATCTGCAAGCTCTCGAACTGCTGTTCGCGTGTTTGCTCCCATTAGTGCCTCCTTCAGTTCGTCGTCGTCATGTTCATTGAGACGTCCGTCGCCTTCCTTATCGTCGAGATCGAAATCATCAGATCGGAATTTCCGGAACCATGCTCGCACTGTTGATTCGCCAACACTACCTTAACCACAAAATTCGTTAACGTTTCGAGCAGCCTTAGCTGCACTACGACCGAGTTTGAACTCATAAAATAAAATTTCACGAAAATTGCTTTTAACATCTAAAATGGCAAGGCCCAAAATTAGTCAAAAAATTTAATTTTTAACAAAATCTAAAAAATTGGTTGAAAAAGCATAAAAAAACAATGAGCCCTTTAATGATAGATAATGTTGCAAGACATGAGAAATACTGTATTGTTTAAAAAACACCAAAATAACAAGTGTTTTTAAATGCTCATTTATTTCTAAACAACGTATTACTTTTTCGAAAATATTTTCCTAGATCAAAAAACTAACAGAAGTTTGTAAAACGTCTTATTTGGTAAGTGCTCTTCCGTTTCGCATTCTATGGGAGAAAAAATACAAGTTGGGCAGTCGTTACGCTCATGGATAACTTGTCGGTCTTTATCCGAGTAAGAGCTATGCTGGAAATTACCCTAGACCACCTACCATGTACTTTCCATTCAAACGATTGTAGACTTCTCTAAACTGACATGTAGCGCACGGTTTGCTTATACGAGAACCCTCCCACTCAAGTATGCATAAACATGTCTACGTAAACACAGAAGGTATCCATCAGATCGTCAACGAATAAACGACAGGTTCATCCCATGGAACACCTGTGCCTCATAGAACACAAGGTCGGATTTGATGCACAACTAACCTCCTATCCGCTTCCTAGAGATGCGTCAGGTTGCATCTTGACTAGCCGGCGTGGAATCCCATGGAAAGATTTGTAACTTGTGCATGTATTCTCAGCAAAATATGGCCATATGTGATTTGTTTCGCTTACGAAAATGTAATAGCTATGGATATAAACGGCGAGGCATAAAAACGGTACCTATTGTCTTAGGCCACATGCCTCTTAGAGCAAGTACGAATACGACTTTTGTGTTCACAGCACCGGGTTTCTGTGAACCACGACACTGACCACTAATTCAGTGATTTCCCAAGGATAAGACACAAGGCTGTTGTTACATTACATGTTCACGGTCGTTGCCGTTGATCGTCTTCGCATAACCTTTAACTATGCTGTGCAATGTGGCGCACCAAGTGAAGCAGTTAAGAACAGAATAGGAATCTATGTTTTGTGGAATATCCATAAAGTAGTGTCCTACTCGTTTTGAAAACATCACAAAAACGATAAATATGGAATTCCAAACCTGGCCCGATAATTGTTTTCATTTACTGTTTGAGGATTCTGTTTCCCATCGCAAAACATATCTACACATCTGTTACTGAAACACAAGCATTTCCTCACCGGCAGCGCGTTCAACAGCTTCTTCAAGAATATCTACCCTATTTGCTTAGACCTGGAATTGAGATTTCATGGAAAAATGGCTGGAAATTTTTTGCTAAAAAGATTTCTCGAGATTCGCTTTGAAATTTTATGTATTGCCTTTTTTCCGGACGATATGAGCTATAAATTACCACAATTGACCGAGACGTCTGTTTAGTAATTAGCAACATATCTCATTGGCTACATATAAAAGAGGATTCTTCCACTAAAAACTCTTAAAGAAAGAATGCTTTGACTCAACCACAATGGTGCTGAAATATTTTCAGGATTTCGGATCGCAGGTGTATGCGGTGGGGAACGATCGCGGGATTATCCTTTCTGGGGTGTGACGCGTTCACAAACACACCACGCGGGACCATTGTTCCGCCATTCAGCTAGTTCCCTATTTAGTTGATGTATCTATACTAAGTTTTAAATTTTGAAATGTGCATAAAGCAACAAATAGTAAATAAGAACATGCTTATTTCATGCAATTTCCCGTCACTATTCATCTGAACTCGTCTTGGTTCGATGTTTTATCCTCCACGGTACGAGCGGATCGCTCGTAGATGCTGTTCCTTTCCTCTTCTGACAAGACTAGTAGACCAAAGGGCATTTTTATAAAGCTAAGTTTGAAGTTTACTTTAGAATTTCAACAATATATTAAAGAAAAACGACATAAACTTTTACGTGTTTTTGGATTGTTAAGCTTATTAAAGCGTGATGGTGGCTGTCAGTTGACAATCGTTTGTTTTTTTGGGGAGTTCGACCCTACAATAGTTGCTATCGCTACCAGTTAGCGCACAACGTAACAGTATTTGAAAGGCCATCTTTCCTTTAATCTGGACATGACTAATCAACATGAGACTTTTTTCTTGATGAGAGAACTGGAGTTATTAATCTATTCTTCATCGACAGATAAGGTGACGGTTCGGCAGATTTCCACATCTTAAAAGACTCAGAAGGTCGAGTTGATTGCGAGCTACCCATCTAAATATGTACATTACGAAACGGAGAACACACTAAACCAAGACTTCATTTGCATTGAAAACAAAATACCTTCTTCGCACACCCACCGCTCTCTTCGAATCTTCCGCAGAATATTTCACGTGGAGACCAACTGCACAGATTTCGCATAGAAGCGTAATATGGCTGTTTCACATTAAAGTACCAGTTATTGTTAATTAAATTATTATTCTTGAAAGTTACAATTAGAACTGTTAAAATATCAGAAAAGGATGATTGCTTTTTGCTTCCATTTTCAGTTTTCTCCGCACCGGAGTTTCCACCGCCAAGTGGAGTTTACCATGTGAGCGATGCTTCTAAGGAATGCGGCGACACCGAAATACTAGTTGAATTAAAGATGTGTATCAATTTCGTGTTAACTCAGTCGTGTAGAAAATTATTGATAATCCACTCTGGTCCAACAGAGAAATTGGTCTTACCCTTGCCAACACCTGTTCGTCAACATAAGTAGGCCGTTTTTCTCGTTCTCCTCCAATTTCCATTTCTTCACTCGACGACATAACAAGTAGTCTCGCCGTCAAACAGCTGGCAATTCCTCATTGCAGAAGACTGGTGATTTTTCTGCAACAGAAGCATCTTTCGCAGAAATTTTCCCATTTTTACCATGGAAACAATAAATTTCAGGTGTTATCGCTCCATCGATTTGAGAAACACTGTGCCCAATCTGGATCTCGTACCTCTACTACTTTCACTCACACTCAGCAATGGTGCATCCGAGCTACGTTTATCCCGCTGTCTCGTATATACCCGCAGTCTTGTAACTGGTACTCGTGTATGTATGGTTCGTCTTATGCAGCAGCCTCTTTCATTCCAACGGTTCGATGAACTCCTGTAAGAAAACGTTAATATTATGTACTCGTCCCAGTAAGAAGATAGATTTATTGTGATATATTTGAATTTCGACCGACACAATGTCAGCTTCCTCCTACTCATTGAACTGGGTTAATGAATGCCTGGTAAATGCCGTCGAAGACGGTATAACAGGGTCATATTCATCTCCATTGAAAGAAACCGGGAAAAGGAGAGATACGTGAAATGGTAAATTTTCGAAAAGAGTTTAACACTCACTGCGTTCGTACGGAAACATGATTCTCAAAAATACCATAAATGTGAACATTGACAATCTTTTCCACAAAATTGTTCCACTAATCCTCTCTACCGCACTTCTCGAAGAAATTTTTCGTCATTCTTTTGTTAACTGCTGTACCTCCTCTTTGCGATAATTTTAAAAGAAAGTGATTGCCGAAGTATTGGACCCTCCCAACGGTTTCCGCCCCATCGTGGCTGGGAAGTGTTCCTGGGTGTCGGGCTGCGATGCACAATAAGGGACTCATGCTCCTGGTAAGGTTTTCCATACTGGGAAACAGTCTGGCTTTCTCATCTAAAAGCTTAGCAAATAATAAACGAATACCAGGATCTACCACCACCCTGGTATCGAACTAGTCGCATGATGGCAAATCTTCCTCTAATCCACAAGAACGACAACAGCCTGAGGAGGTTACGACTTGGAAGCACACTTTGGCCAGGCTGACCTTGAAACTCCAGAAAACAAAAATGGCTAAACCAGCAAAATTCCGAAAAAATAAAAGTTATGCTGGTGCCCGCACAACCAGTGAAGATGGGTCATCCAAGTGTCTAAGCAAGTTACACAAATGCATGTTTAGTTATCCACTTTAGAGACCTGCATACCTCTTGTCGGCTCGCCAACGGTTACTCAAACTTCAATAAAAATTTTTGGTTTTCATGTTTGCAATAAGAATTTATTGATTCTCTAACTTAATACAGCGCAACGGGCGAATGACACGCGTAGAAAGTGGTACCACGTTTCCTACTCTTAACAATACAGTTATAAAATATGAAAAATAAAGCTCAGGGTTGATCAGTCCTCCGTTGCGTTTTGCGTACGAGTTCATCAAACATCGTAAGAAGGTTGATTACACATCTGACCATCTAACCTGTACAGTGAGTTCCAAGGGCCTTCTGATGTATCGGGTCAGAAATGTTTCGGACAGGGCCGCAATCTTCACCGTGCAAACAACATTTCTCCAGCATCTTTGACGTCGGACATAAATGCATCAGATTTGCAGCATTGCCTCAAAGATTGAATATTCACTGGATGATAAACGTGCTCTATTTCAAGCAAAGTCACTTTTCTTCAACATCATAATGAAAACCGATGTTTATTTTTCCCTCCGTACGCTAACCCGAATTTGATCTTAGAAAAAGTCTTTATTCGGCTAACATTTTAGTTTCTTGGACTTCTTTTGATCCAGCTTGATCCGAGTCTTTTCGCTTGTTCACATTTGCTCGTTCTTCCGATGTGGGCCTTTGTGATGTTATTTCATTGGACTAGGTTCATTCCAATGGATCCACTGGAGACTGGTTTTCCTTTATGACTGTATCAACAATAATAGCAATAGCAGCGAAGCGAAGTACGCGAGGCGGATTGGAAGCGCACTAGTTGGACGAATTCGACGAGGTGGAAGTGCTGGACTGAATATTACGAACACTAAGAAAGCTAGCCAGTGGTATGCTAATATTCCTTTTGTGATAGACGGGGCTTTCACACAGGGAACAAGAGAGAGCGTCTAGAGAGAGGTTCTAAAGGTTTCTCAGCTAGAACAATCTTATAGAAACTCCCAAGTCCGACTCTCTATTAACCTCGGCATCGATTGAATATATCTTTCTACTTCTGTTCAGCAAACACGAGGTGCTATTTTATTTCTTTATTTACGCACAAGCTGACGTTTCGGCGGATTTCGCCTTCCTCAGAGCTGCTTTCTATGAGTCTTCCACTGAGTATGTCGCGTGAAGATCGACCGCACAGAATTCACATGAAAGCGTAATGTGAAGCGTTACGTATAGCATTTAGCGTCAGCTTGTTCGTATATATATATACAATCTTATAGAGTTACATCCGCAGAAAGTTTGTGAAGTGTTCTCACAATCTCTTGTACCGATATTACGTGTAGAAGGACGCAGCTGCTAGTGCGAAAAGTTCATTGGAACAGCAGATGCTGGAAAGTACACGCAGCTGACAGCTGCTCACTCAGTGCCCGAACTGTGTTAAAAAGAAGAGCAGTTTATGCAAAGAAGTTACAGAATCCCTTTCCAGCAAGCTGCAAGGCAGGTGCATGAATTGGTCGCTAATATAGAAGATAGGAACCATTTGAATAATAGTTCCTATATGGAACACACCTACAGATAAGGCCATACATTCTCTCACATCCTCATTGGAGGACTCAACGCTAATATTGCACTGAGAAGAACACATGGAGAACGGTACATTAGGAAAAACGGATTAGAATGGAACGAGTAGAGCAGCTGTCTGAACCTATTGTGAGAAGAAATACGAACTATGCTTTACAACTTCAGGAGACCCGAATTGCAGACAGAACGTGGGAAATATTTATGGAAAGTGCCATAACGAAATCGACCACATCGTAGTAAACCGAAGGTTTTGGCGAAACGAGAGTAACCAGCTAAGGAGAGAAACCGAAATCCCAAAACTATCGTAAACTGGGGTTTATCCAGATTTATCCAGATCATTATTCGCCTATAGGAAAAACGCCGTTGTTGACAACACCTATAGTAACTATTCCTTAAATAGTTCCTACTCTCCACAATATCACATGTTTCCTATACTAATTATTTGCCTATAAGGATGAGATCTATCCATTTATAATTTATAAGTCTTTAGACCGTTTCGACATGTACTTTAGGTAGAAGCCTTTGTGTAAGCTATTTCTTGTCTTTCACATAACCTTTTGATAAGCCTTTTCTTCGTTTTCCTATAACCTTTCCATACGAGCTATTCCGTCGCTATCTGATAAAGTTCTGTGTTGACGAATCCTTTAGCATATCATCTTATCTGATGTACTTCTCCGCATGTACCGTGTCATGCCTTGATTCAGCATTATCTTTGACCCCCTCTGTAAAACTCTACCCATTAGAGACAAAATAGGAGGAGCACCAGCAGTCATAGAGATTAGTGTCTGTCTTCGAATCTACTAGTGCCTGGGTACCTTTTGATAAGCCTTTGCTTCGTTGCATTCTCCTTTACCATAGATAGCTTGAAAAACATTTAAAAATGTGGGAAACTTTTCCTAGGTGGAAAAATATGTCTGTGTAACTAGGTGGGGAGCAATGGCTAGTTAGTTGGATGGTTGGCCCGTCCTCAGTGGTTGTGCGGGCCCTAGGATAATCTCCATTTTTTTCCCGAGATTCGTTTTTTTAGTTATTGTGGTTTCTTGGAATCGTGAGGTCGGCCAGGAGAAAGTATGGCATAGGTCGACATCATCACAGGCGAGACTTACCACCATGCCAAGAGTGTGGTAGCAGGCCGGCGGTCGATCCTCATATTGGCTTACTCTAATCTGGGCTACCTTCTGGAAACGCCGGGCTCCTTCTCAGCCAAGAAGACCCTGCTAGGCCGACGAATCTCTCCGCTGTACCCTGCAGTACAACACCGCAGGAATACCTCCAAACAACGACGAGGCGATAAACCGCTGGGAGCTGAAGCAAAATCCATGTTGATGCTCCGTTTCAACGCATCAGCGGCATTAAATCATATCCCATTTCCAAAATTTGCGCAATTTTTCGTGGACACTAGTAAATGTTTTATCGGACCATCTACTTCGTGTATTTGCACAACGACTCAACACAGGAAGCAAATCCTTGTTTTTAAAACGTTGTCTGGCAGTTGAACAAATTCCGCATGAAAAGCAAATGCATGTAAATGACATCAAGCGACACTCTCAGCATAACAACCACCAACGACTCCAGCGTTTTCTTTTTTCTTCATTACATTTTTAAACTTACCACCGCACTCACCTGCCGTCTGAAGTTCTGCAAACATCCCAGCACCACTGTGGTTGTATTTCGCATAATATCCCACCCTAAAAATTGTAGTAGGCAGAAAACAAGACGTAAACATTACGACTTCAACTACAGCCTCAGCTTAACTGGATTCAATTCCAATATGGGCCAACAGATCAATCTCGTTGTTGGGTGATTGCTGATGCCACTGATGGATAGAACTAGCCGAGAAACAGGCGTGACGAAAGACCCGTATGGCATGGTGGTGAACGCGTTAGCCCCCGGAAAGGGTAATAGTACTTTCGTTTCTCACCGCAGACACCTGCGGTCCGGTGTTATTCAAAAATCTCAGTTTCATTGTGGTTGTATTTTCTAACTGTTCTTTTCTTTTGTAGAGCTAAGTATGCTATGTATACTTGTATATGTATATGTAATGTTTATTTGCGAGCATGATCGAATAGTCTTAAGAACCTGTGTCGGTATTCGCATTCACATCAGTTGCTTATTTTTGTACCCACCTCGAAACGTGCAGTAATAATTTTTAATAATCATTTAATACTTTTCTCAAATAATAAGTGAATAAAATGCAAGATTGCAGAAATTGGCAGTTGTACAAAGAGTTGAAGTCGTTGATTGATTTCCACAGTTCTTCTTCATTTAGTATTTTGTGGAATCACGATATTCAGAGATGACCATCGTTCTACTACTCTCACCTTCTATCGTATTAACGTGTTGTGGCTTAGTCGATGCCGGGGTTAAAATGAATGGTTTCACACCTGGTCGTCAAGATGGTCAGAAAGCCAAGCAGAGCAAACTCAAAGAGTATGAGGTGAAAAGTCAATTTAGACATTGCACTCTGTGATATGGACGGTTATAGATCGAAAGTTGCCATAGAATTTCTAGTATTTCTCGGATATCCCGGATAAATTGGTTAAAGAATCGGCAAACAATGGTTTAGTATTTATTTCAATTTGTTTATTTTACCCAGCTTTGGTCTACGTTATTTGAAAAGAAACTTTGCTTATTTAGCAGGAAATGGCGACGAAACCAATAGACTACGACAAAATCTTAAGCAAACCGATCTGCAAAATAAATTCAGAGCGAAGAGGCGGACGGGCTCTGTTCAAAAGTGAAATCGTCCCAAAAAAGTATTTTAGTAAATAGAAAACATGGTTCTTGTGCAATGCTTCCAGACCTTCACCGCAAATTTGTATGTTCAGAAGCCAACAGAGGCAAATTTCCTGGGATACTGAACGTGGCGAAGCAAGTGTTCGCACGAAGAGGCAGGTGTTGAGGAAGGATGCTGCAGTGAACTCGACATGGACGAATGGTGTTTTCTACACGTTCAACACATCAGGTTCGTTTTTGTTATCTTAAAGAGGCTTTCAATGGTTTAGAAATGAGAGCTCTTCTTAGATGCACGGGAGAAATAAAGAGGAAATCGTAGCTCTAAAAACAGTTTTTGTGATTACGAAAAATAATAACGTTGATAGAAAGGTGTAGCAAGCCAATAATGGTAGGTCTTACTAATAGTTACTGTGATACTTGTTAAGAAGGCTTAGGCAAGAAAATTTTAAAAATCATCTAAGTATTGACAAAGAAAAATTGGAGACGAAGCATGAAAAATTCTGTTTTGGTGGAGGGCATCATCTTTATAATCACTTTTGCCACATTAATTCTTTAGGAATCTCCGCTTACCTTAAACTAATTGCTTTCTACGATTTAAATTTAAAGGTTGCATTGTAGATCCTAGAACGCAGAATTTATTCAAAATGGGCGCAAAGGTTTGGAATGACGCAACCTGTATCGACTTTATGGAAGATGAAAATGGTTTGTCTCACATTCCACGAACAGAAGAAATGATTCCTGAATCAGTTATTTGCAGCCCAGGATAAGGTGGTTGTGGTGAAAGACCTGATATCTTTTGCGGACGTTGGTCGACTTGGTGGGAATCAACAGCTCTGTGTAGGGGAACGCAGTCCGACGGTGCAACGCATTTCAGACTCTAATACAACATGTTTTAGTATTTTTTTTGTCTGACTGAGCATTTATCTCTCACAAATCAGTTTTCAGGTAGGGTCCGCCGTGCACGAGATTGGCCATGTTCTTGGATTATTCCATACAATGTCACGATATGATCGCGACGATTACATTACAATCATCGAGTATAATGTTGATGTGGGTTGTCTTGAACGCAGTAGTGTACGAGGAACAGTATTCAACTATTCATTTAGCCAACTCAGCTCGATGAGTTTTTAAAACTGGACGAGACTTGCATCGATGTTTATGGACTGACATACGATTATGGCAGTATAATGCACTATGGGGAGAGGAGGTTTGAAGCATGTTTTTGGAATTTTTGCCAAGTTTGTAAACATTCTCGTCTTTCCCAGCTTTTCGATTAACCTATGGCCCACCATGGTTGCAACAGATCTTCGTTATCAAAAAACCATGGGATCTCCACTGATTTCCTTCTCTGACATCTACATGATCAATGAGCACTACGGTTGCAATGGTTGGAGTTGTAAGCACTTAGCTGCAGAATAAGATAATACTGGAATAACTCTAATTTTTCAGAAAAGTGCAACAAGTCCACTTCGGCTAAATGTGTGAATGAAGGATATCCTCACCCTCGAAACTGTTCCACATGTATTTGTCCTAGTGGCTACGGTGGCACATTGTGTGACCGACGGGTAAGGAACAGTGGTAAGAATGTACGAACAACAAAAAACCGAACTTTTTCAAGCCACCAGGATGCGGAGAAGATCTCACAGCGACAAATGAGACGCAAACGGTCGATTACAGACTAGGTTCTGGATCCGAACTGCGTGATCTGTTTGATCTATGCAATTATATGATTTTGGTACGGCTTTCTGGATAAGACCTATCTATTGTTAAGACTGATATTAGGTCACCACTAAGGCGCCTGAAGGAAAGAAAATCGAGGTAGAAGTTCAGTCGATCTCTCGTGCTTATAGCATTCCTGGATGTCGAAAAGGAGGTGTTGAAGTGAAAGCCCAAGAAGACCAGAAGTTAACAGGCTACCGGTGAGTGTGACTTATCAAAAGTTACAAGTTCATATCACATATTTTGACGGTTTTCATTCACGACCGACTTTCTATTAACCTCGGCATTGATCAAATAATTCTTCGTATTTTTGTTGAGCAAACGCGAGGTGTTATTATTCTTTATTCAAGAATAAGATGACGTTTCGGCGGATTTCGCCTTTTCGACCGCCGAAACGTCGGTTTTCATTCAGTTTTTCATTCAGTTCATTCATTCATTCAGTTTCATTCAGTTTTTGCACGTTAAGCGGCAGTGATGGCCCCATTGTGTCCAACTCAAGTCGCGTGCCTGTGATCATATTCAACAGGCTCGGTACAATTAATGGAACCTTCACGTATCGCTACATCAATTAGGCTTGAGAAAGTCTTGATGCTTTGTTTTGAGCACCCGTTTTTTTTTGCTTTTGACAGAAGAGTGCCAAGAGAATTATGAATAATAAAATCGTTTTCGCTGGAATTTTACTAGAATGTAATATAAAATAATAGAATAACAATTCCTTTGAGCGCGCATGATGAAACGAACATAAGGATTACCATTAGACGATTCCACATCTGGCTTCGATTTTTCTTCATAAATAAATTTCACTAGAAATCTATGAGGTGGATAAGATATGCTAGTATAATTCTGTAGTAGTAGTTCAAATTTCAGATAAGTTTCAAGTTCCGGAAGCAGTTTTTCGAGGTTTTTATCGAATGGGGCGCGTGTGGCACAGTGGATGGAGGTACCCTGCAACGCACACGTGGAATCGATCCCACGTCCATGGCCCACGAAGCCTTCCATCCCTCCGAAGTGGGCAAGTGGGCAAGTTGGTACCGGACTTGGGTGAGAGGATAGCAGCACTGGTCCGATACAGTTGTAGGCTACCGCGAGTCGTTGTAATTGCCAGATGTGCATTCGGTGACCTCTAAACGATGCCTCATGAAGTCGAATGCGTGGCGCATCCCTTAGGGATTGATCAATGCCGATAGTTTTTAGCTCTTTTGTAATTGAGCAAACAGGTCTTGCTTAAAGTTAGAGAGTTTAAAGAGCGATTTGTGAGATGAATAACAACTCGACATGACGAGAAAAAGCAGCACCGAATAATAAAAGAGAATGGTTCGCAAGCATATCGTTGAAAGGTGCTCGACGAGTTCTGTAGCCTCACCAGTGCCTTTTGCTGCTGCCAAATTTTTCGTGTATTCATCACGAAACGAAAGTGTTCTATTGTTGGTGGCAATTGAATCCTATGGAAATAACAGCACTTTGTGAGAAACCAAAACACAGAGATCACGATTTTTTAGATGCTACGAGCAGCGAATGAATAGCAAACCGATAAATGCAGTAGTCGTATGTGGCTGCATTTCACTCTGCCTATGGTTGTCGCATGCTTTTGAGGCAAGAAACAAGAATGCAGCTGGATGCGACACAGCGGCGAGTGACAAAATGTAGTTTAAAAGTCCGGCTTTCTATAAACTTAGGCATAAATAATTGATATATTTATTTATACGACGTTGTAATCTGATCTTCTTTAGCTGATGCGAGGTTGCTATAGGTCTTCGTTGTCGTTGTTGTTAGTTGATAGCTGGCGTTTCGGCGATTTCGCATCCCTCATAGCCTGAACGTATTTTATGTAACACTAGTACTATTTTCGGTAAAACACCTGTAGTATTGATGATGATCGAAGTTTCAACTAGACGCCATTTTGATCGAAAAGGCTACTCACCATGCAGCTACGAGTGGCACTAGCCCGCGCGCTGTTCAATCAGAAAATCATTTTCAAATAGGGCTCCACTTCGCGCGTGATAGCAGAGCATTCGTCTTTCCGGTTCATCTCTGGATTTTTAAAACTTATCTAAAACGCCTCAAGAGTCTTGCGCATTAATGTTTTCAGTTCCTGCGCAATGCTTCGGACAGTCAGTTCAATATCATCGCCATTGTATTTTTGCGCCCTATGTGTACCTAGAGGAGGGCTTTGACGAATTTTGACTTTTCCATCTAAGTGTGCTTTTATGCGGAAATATAGCGAAAAAAGTGTTTAAGTGGTCTTGAAAACCATGTGGGGGTTATTGAACTCTCATCCAACACCCTACGCCGTCAATTCGTCCGCAATCGCCTTCATGATGGTTTGTGAAGCTCAGAGAGCTGTAGGATCTGTCCTAACGGTAGAGACGGAAATTGCATGAGCTTCAGTATAATATACTTAATCTCATGTAAGTCGTGCGGTGATGAACACATTGGAGAAATGGGCAGACCGCTTTATGTCAGCATAAAAGAACACCTAGATGAGAAAATCAAAATTCGTCAGAGCACTCCTCTTGGCATGTCCGGATCCTAGTCCAAGCATCGAAAACATCAACACACAAAACTTTTGAGGCGTTTTGAACAATTTTAAGAAATTCAGAGATGAACTGGAAAGACGAATGTCTCACTTCACACTCAACGTGGTGCCTTATTTCAAAATGATTTTTTGAACTGCGTGCGTCACGCTCGCGACCCCAGTTGAACAACCCGCGGGCTAGTGCCACTCGTAACAGCACGGTGAGCTGTAACAGCTGTTACATAAAATAAGTTCAGGCTCTGAGGAACGTGAAATCGCCGAAAAGTCAGCCATCGAATAACGACACAAACACCAAAGATATCAACCTGAAACTAACCACTGAACCTAGTTAAGTTGAAGCTACACTCGAAACCTGGCCGGGTGCAATGTGTAATACAAGCATGAAGGAGCCGAAATGCGGCTAAAATTCTAATTATTTTCGTTGACAAGGGATTGCTGATAGCACCGATAGAGTGAAAACTGGGTGAGAAAAAGGCAAAGCAAAGACCTCGGTTTGAGCAGTGAACAGCACGTGAACACTGGAAAGAGTAATGGCAGGTATGAAGTCAAACTGAGGTTCCAAGTTTTCCTTGTGTTACTGCGCCCTTGTTATTTATACTTATTTATATACACGACCCGTCACCATACCTACTGTGCCGATCCCAGCACTTCTTTCATTCGATTCGTATTCCTCGCATGCATCGTTTACAGAGGCCTTCCAACACTTTGAACTTTCTTTCGCCTGCTGCTTGAGGATTTGTTTTTCTTTATGAATGCTGTAGAACGATGGGCGAGGTTAATTCTTCTGGTAATCTTAAAGATAGGTGAGCTTAAGCATTTCTATGTGGAATGGAGGATAGCGTCAGGGAAACGTTGAACATGATGGACTGCATCGCAAACTATTCCTCTCGGTCTCTCGAAAGGCTACCATTTCGCAGCTACTGTAAATGGCTATTTTTCGCGCCAAATTTAGAGATTCGTTCTTCTGCTTTGTTCTTATGCAAGCATTGATGGCTATTCAAAACGTGTTTCTCACAAAGACTTTGTGAGTGTGAGGAGTGAGAAGAGAGGTAACGAAAAAATATGCTTTTCACTATTTGCTGATGTAGCCGTTTTCAAATAGGTTGACTTGAACACCAAAAATAAAAAACAGTTTTACTTTCTGTTTCTCCCAGCTGAATTCTGTATACTATGACTGTTCGTTCAACAATGCAAAACATTTGTGTTAGGTCATTGGATTAGCCTGAGGTATGGCACCAGGTCACGCGTGATGATGACAAGACACTCCTCCTTACGGTTCATTTTTGAATTTTTGGAATTGATCCAAAACGCTTCAAGAGTTTTACGCGTTGATGTTTTTGATTCGGGCGTGAGGATTGTGACTCCTACTTCAAAATCTTCTCCATTGTGTTCCTACACCCTACGCAAGCCTAGTGTAGTGTTTGGTTTTAATTTAGATTTACCGACTAGGTGTTCCTTTATGCTGACACAGAGCGGTCTACGCGTTTCGCCAACGTATTCGTCTCCGCACGCTTTACAAGAGATCAGATAAACTGTACCCGAATACATGCAATCACCGTCTGTAACGTTAGGGCTTCCATTTCTAAACGTTCAAATCAACCTATCCGAAAACGGCTACAACACAAAATGGTAACGAAAGCCAAGCAGTAAGAATATAGTAATTCATTACCTCTCCTCTCATCCCTCACACACTAAAAGAGCACTTATAAGAAATATGTTTCAAACCGACGCCAGCGTGTGCACAGGTGGAGAGCAAAGGGAAGAATCCTCGAAACTGGCGCGCCAAATAGCCATTTCAAATGATTACGAAACTGTAGCTTCTCCGGACAGACATAGAGGAAAGACCATGACCCAGAACAATAATTCTAGCTAAAAGAAGGCTCCGTTTCTTTTGCCCTGTATTTCAAGCTAAATAAGTGAAGCTATAAAACGCTGCTTAATAAGGGCCGGTCTAGAGAATCCCGTAAGAGTGATAGAAATACCATTGAACACTCTACGACGCCAGCTAGTTCGCAACCGTCTATATAACCGTTTATGCATAACGAAAAACCGCATGATTTGCTCTAACGGTAGAGACGATGATTCCATGAGTTCGGGTGCAGTCTATCTGATCTCTTGTAAAACATGCTGGCGCGAATACGTTGGCGAAACGGGTAGACAACTCTGCGTTCGCATAGAAGAACACCTAGTCGGTAAATCTAAACTAAATCCAAACACTCCACTAGGCGCGCATAGGATGCAGGAACACAATGGAGAAGATTTTGAAGTGGGAGTCACTATCTTGTCGTTGCTTTTGATGTTACTGATCGATGGCTGACGTTTCGGCGACTTCGCCTTCCTCAGAGCCTGGATGTACTTTATGTTAGAATACTTTTTATTATTCGCTGGAAAAGAAGGTTAAAGTGTTAATGAAGATCAAACTTTCAAATAGACGCCATATTGAACAGAAGGGCCATTCACCGTGATGTTACGTGCGGGACTGGCCCACACGTTGTTTTCGTGGAGTCGCGAGCAAGACACACCCCGGGGTCAAAATATCATTTTGAAATAGGGCGCCAGGTCACGCGTGATAGTGAGGCATTCGTCCTTCCGGTTCATCTTTGGATTTTTGAAATTTATAGAAAACGCCTCAAGAGTTTTGCGCGTTGATGTTTTCGATTCCTGCGCTAGGATCCGCACATTCACTTCAAAATCATCGCCGTTGTGCTTTTGTGCCCTATGCGTACCTAGAGGGGTGTTTAAATGGATTTTAGCTTTTCCATCGAGATGTTCTTTTATGCGGACACAAAGTGGTCTACCCGTTTCCTCAATATATTCCTCGCCGCATGCATTACATGAGATCAAGTATATTATACCTAAACTCATGCAATCCCCGTCTCTCCCGTTAGGACAGGTCATACAGTTTTTTGAGCTGCACAAACGATAATAGAGACGGTTTCGAACTAACTGGCGGCGTAGGGTATTGGGTGGGATGTCAATAATCGTTACATAATTTTCAATACCACTTCTTCTTAAGCACTTTTTAATGGTGTTACTTACTTCATTTGATATGGCAGTGAACTAGAATGTTTTTACTACTTGGCTTGTGATACCATTTTGTTAAATAGCCACTTACTGAGAGCTTTATTTGGATGTTTAAGAATGGAATCCAGTCCTCGGTAGATTTTTCTCGTGTAAATTTTATATCCTCTGACTGTCGGTTTAATAATTCAAAGCACTCATCCATCTGTTCTTGTGTGGAACAGGCGATGAAGCAGTCGTCTATGTATCGATGGTAGAGTAAGGGTTAGTGATCAAGAACTGGAGCTTCCACATTAGACATGAAAGCGATGGCAAGGCTTGCTGCTAAACGCTGCCCCATCGCCAACCACCTAATTTGCGCAAAATATTTTCGGTATGCGGAAAGATTCGGTGTGATATTAAGAGCAAGTTAAGGAAATAGTTCGATGATCTATCACGCCGCTCAAAAAGGTCAAATGAAAGACCACTGCTGGTCAAGTCCCAAGTAAAAGCCCTGAAATAGACTGCGCACCAAGAACATTTAGAGTTATATATATATATATATATAAACGTTGAGTATAAACGTATATATATCTATATACATATATAGTTTTATATATATATATATAAATATATATATATATATAAAACTAGGGGCGCAGTAGCCGGAGGTGCCACTGCGACACACATCCTCGCGCCCATGTCCCACCAAGGTTTCCATCTCTCCGGGGTCGGCAAATTGGTACCAGACTTGTCTGCGAAGATAGCAGCACTGCCTCGATACATCGGTAAACCAGTGCGAGTCATTGTAAAGGCCAGATATGCAGCCAATCACCTCCAACAATACTTAATGAAGTCGAATGCATTGTGCATCCCTCAGGGATTGATCAACGCCGAGAGCTCTTTCCTTTCTTTATCGTTTATATTGACGGATGCTTTATCATTTGCTCCAAACAAGAGATAATAGACAAATGTTTTGCATTGTTGAACGAACAGTCATAGTATACAGAATTCAGCTGGGAGAAACAGAAAGTAAAACTGTTTTTT
>UYYA01005108.1:0-40146 GCA_900624975.1 Angiostrongylus costaricensis
TATAAACCTGTTATTCTGATGGGAGGGGCATATTACGCTTCCATGTGAATTCTGTGCGGTCGGTCTTCACGCGACATACTCAGTGGAAGACTCATAGAAAGCGGTGAGTGTGCAGAGCTATGCTAAATGTGACTGAAATCTTGGTTTAGCGTTTCTCTGTTTGGTTATGGAGGTGTTTGGCCGAGTGGATTGCTGTCAACTTGACCCTTCCGGGCTATGAGGAAGGCGAAATCCGCCGAAGCGTCAGCTTGTGCGTAAATAAAGAAATAAAATAGCACCTCGTGTTTGCTGAAGAGAAGTAGAAAGATATATATTCAATCAATGCCGAGGTTAATAGAAAGTCGGACTTGGGAGTTACTACAATTCAAAGAGATCTTTTTTAAATAAAAAAAGTCTACAGTCATGAAAAATACGAAGAAAAACGTCTACAGTCATGAAATTTTCCTTCACTGCCAAACAATTTAATTTGTATGTATTCGTTCTTTGATGAGCTTACACGAGGTTGATAATGATATTTATTCATTTTCGGCTAACGTTTCGACGTCTTCGTCTTCCTCAGAGCCGATGATCCGAGTCGATGGACCATGCTTTTTATTCGTCTCGACGTGGCATCTTCGCCTTCGTGTCGAGTCAGGTCTTCCTCAGTGAGCCATCTCCTCGAATGAGGCATCCTCACTCAGTGATGCCCTTTTATACACGATGCTGATGGTCGATATAATGATAATATCCGGTGATAACAACTTGTTTTTCTTCCGGACATACATCGTTGCGCACATCGTGCAGAAGTCGGTGTTGTTATCAGCTAGCACAAAGCGTAGTAATATTTCGAAACCGACTTTCCTTCAACCACGATATCACTAAGGAAGACGAAGACGTCGAAACGTTAGCCGAAAATAAATATCATTATCAACCTCGTGTAAGCTCATCAAAGAAAGAATACATATTGATTAGTGATACCGAGGTTCAAGGAAAGCCGGTTTCGAAATGAGGTTATATTTTTTCTTTTCGTCCTCGAATTCTTTCGCTAAAAGCCTTATAAAGAGGCGATATAAAGTTTCACTAAAATATAGGCATGCTGGACGAAAACATGCCTCTAACAACCCACTCTTTCCTTTTCTTCTCGGTTTGGAAACGATACAGTTCTTCCTGCATAAGCAAAAATGCGAGCAACGTTTTCAACATTACGAACAAATGACCCACAAATTCTTGTTAAGTCGATGACTATAAAGTAAGAGGAGAATCCTCGAGTAGCAGAAGCAACAAATGATGAAACATGGACAAATAAAAGAAGCCGACATCGCATTAGAGACCTGAGGTCCATTAATATAGTTAATAGATTTAGTTAAAAAAATTGTGTTGCTGCATAACTTTGTACAGGATGAAAACAAAGGATAACGCTCTCCGCGTTGATCATTCCCTGAGGGGTGCGCCATGCATAGTGGTCTTTTATACTCTCGTGCCACTTCAATGAGTCATGTTATCGTGAGAATGTGGTCCATCGTACTAAACGCTTTTCGAAACCTTGCTTGCTCACATGGATGTCTTTCGTCCAGTGCTATGTTACTCCATTTTAGTACGACTAGAGTTAAAAGTTTGCAGACTACAGACAGCAAGCAGATTATGAGATAGTTGACGATATCGTGTAGGTCAACCCTTTAAAAATATAGCGCGGTCCTGTTGGCCTTCCATTGGGCAGGGACCCTGCATTCAGACAGGTAGCGTGCGAAAGCCAATCCAGTGTGTCTAGAAGGACTGGCGGAATGTTCTTCAGGTGTTCTGGTCTTATCCTGTCCGGACCTGGCGCTGTTCGCTTTTCACCGACGAAATAGCATGCCGGATTTCTGAAGGGGAACCGGTGGTACGACATATCCATCCTCCCTTAATTCATATGAGGTTAAAAGGACATAGCTACTAAAGAGATTTCAGCATTATTCGTGGATGATTTCCTCTATTGCCTTTATGGACGTTGTAGCTGTTGCTTCTGAGCATGCAGTGCAGTCATCCTGGTCATGTAATTGCGAAGCTTCGGTGGGCTTTGCGAATGGTTTTCCCAGCCTCTGCAGTTTCGACGTTACTGCTGCTGCTCTTCTCTCTTTAAGAGCTTTTTTCATCGCCTGTCCGCATTGTTTTGCAAGTTCGGACGTTAGTTCGCGGTTGCTTGCAGTTCGTGCGATTCCGCGCTGGCATATCAGCTCGAGTGTTTCTGGAGACAGACGTCTTTTGCTTACTTTCAAACTCTCAACTTTCACAGCGCTAACGTGAAGATGTTGAATGAGCCGATCGTATTCTTCGTCGATGTTATTGACAACGGTATCTTCCCAACAGCCGACTAATGAGTTGAATAAGTCGCAGTTTATAGTTGTTTTGGGACTTCGTTTTTTGAATTTAGCGACTTTTTGTCCTTTCGGCGAAAAATGGAATCTTGCATAGAGAAGGCAATGGTCTGATCCCGTGTAGAATTTTGAGACAACAGCGAAATCAGTAAGGCAAAACGTTCGACTTGGTATGATGTGGTCTTGTGTTACTCTCCATTGGGAGGCTCCCACGTCAGCACAGAGGGTGGTGCTTCCGGAATTGCGAGTTACCTTATGGTCAAGGCTGATAAAAGTCACTTCGTTTATATTTGGTATGCATTTTTGATAGTGAGTTATTTCGAAGTGCGGGTAGAGAGACCGTGAAGCCTGAAACAGGGAAATGATAGAGAACAAATTAAATTTTTTTTTGTTAATTTCCCGACCTAGACCTATCCGACCCAAATTTCCCGCTTCTGAAGCATTCCGACATACTCAACTCGTTGATTTTGTGAGATTCAGTCGAAGGCCAATCTTTCCACAGGTTTTATTAAAGTCAGCAAGCATTAGTTCCGTTTGATGAATGTTTAGTGTTATAAGAACGGTGTCATCATCAAAGCGAAAATAGTGTAACTGGCCACCATCGATTTTCGCTCGCATGCTGTCGAATTCCAATGTTGGCATGACGTTCTGGAGCGTAATGAATAATTTTGACGAGGTAGTAGCTCCATGCCTAACCCCTTTTTTGACATTGACGTTAATATCGTTATACGGTGGTGATCTTTTGGTTGTAGAACTCACAAATAATCAATACATATTTAGTTGCCCCAGTTCGGCGGTCCGGAGGTTCCATGAGTGCTCCTATCTCAGCTGAATCAAAGACTTTCTTTAAATCGATGAAAGTGAGATGCAGCGCTCCCTTGTGCTCTCACGATACTTAAATGAGTCTTGTTATTGTGCGGATGTGGTCCATAATATCGAATCCTTTTTGAAACACTGTTTACTCACATGGCTGTCCTTCACCTAGTGCTCTATCAAACCTATTTAGGATGACTCGAGTGAAAAAATTGTAGACGACAGACAGCAAGCAGATTGGGCGATAGTTGCCGATGCCGTGAATATCACCGTTTTTGAACAATAACACGGTCTTGCTGGTCTTCCGCTGAATAGGGACCTTGCATTCAGACATGTAACGTGTGAACAGCTGAGCCAGTGTGTTTACGAGGACTGGCGGAAGGCTCATCAGGTGTTCTGATATTATCCTGTCCGGATCTAGTAATGTTCAACTCTCGACGGACGAAATGTCATCCTGGATTTTAGAAGAGAGAACCGACAGGACGGCAGTCATCTTCACTTTGTAATTGGCAAAGTGTAGGTGAACTTTACGAATGCTTTTCCCAGCCTCTCCAGCTTCCAGCATAACTGCTGCTCTTCTCGAAGATCTTCCTTTACCGTTTTTCTACGTTGTTTTGGAAGGTAGGACGTGAGTTGGCGGTTGCCTGTAGCATATACGATTCCACGCTGGCTTATCAGCCTGAATGTTTCTGGAGACAAACTTCTCGTGGCTACTGTCCAACTTTCAGTTTTATAGCGCTAATGTAAAGATGTTGAATGAGCCAATTGAATCCTTCGTCCATGTTTTTCAAGAACAGCATCTTCCCGGTAGCAGAATAATTAACTGAATGTATCTCAATATACGGTGATTTTGGAACTCTCTTTTTTGAACTTAGCGGCTTTTTCTCCTTTTTGCAAAGGTGAAATCTTACACAAAAAGGCGATGGTCTGATCCCCCGTAGAATTTTGGGACACCAGCGGCATCGATTAGGCAAATCCTTCGGTCTACTACAACGTGGTGCATTTCGTTGTGGTTTTCTATCGCTTGGAGTTCTTCTTCGCCATAGCTAGATGTCGGTTCGCAGACGACGAATAATGCCAAAGCTCACCACTCTTCAACCGTTAACGTCCGATTAAACGACGATGATTGTCAAAGCCGGTATTGATCCATATCTCTTCAATCATAAACGTCCGATACGGGATGTTAGTTGTTCGAATGGATCGATGTTCATGGATAAACTCGTGTTGACGAGAACGCCGACGCCGCCGACTCCTCTACTGTCGCATGTTCCGAGGAACAATTTTTCTCCGGTGTCATAGACTGCATTGAATGGATGGTGACTTCTCGTCCGGAACACTCCGACGATGTCCTACTTTATGCTCCATGCCTACATGATCATGTCCTTCATCGAAGATTCAAAAGCAAATGTGCGTGCATTCTAGGTACAGATCTTCCCTAATTGCCTCCCCATTTAGTTCTTTGCCACTTGACTACACGCTTTTGGGCGAACTGACTCGTAGAATACAATGCGCATAAATGAGAACACAGAAACACGCGTGCGTGAATATGTCCTCGTAGACACGGAGGGTATGTGCCAGATCAGCGCGGCAGAAGCGGGGATTTCATGCCCGGAATGAGATCCCTGTATCTGGGAGATCCGTGGAATTTTGCATTAATGGGCGACACATATCACTTTCTACCGCAATAATTTCTCGTACACCATTGAAATCTCCAGAAACGTTTAATGAATTATATTTCAGAACAATTTTCTATCAGGGAACATTCTTCTTGTTTTTTTCTTTCTTCTTTCGTAATTAACACAAGAGGAATGAAAATGGCTCATAATTACAGAATGCTGAAATATTCTCGGAGGGATTAGGACGGGATAACAGCAAATCCAATGCCAATCAAATGAACAACGAAGGAAGAAGAAAATAAATGAAACTTAAAAAAGGAAGAAAACACAAAAAAGGATGAGGAAGTCATCAGTGCACAACTGTGGTTAAAGTTCTAGTCGGCAAAAGGTAATGAAAAACAAGAACAACAGTGAGAACGGAAACCTAACGAGAGGGAAAAACAGAACTTCCGTGGTTAGTGGAGGTGCATGGAAAAACCACGAAACAACCTGTACCGACTGCTTAATAAGTTGGTTCCAGTAATGTTAGCAGATATTTTGAAACTAATGAGGAAATCTGGGAGTTGAAATCAATGCAGAAAACCTTTTCGTAGATTTTGAGCTTAGCTGTTACAACAAGGTGATATACCATGACTGTCACTGTCAATGATATGGTATGAATGACGAAACCTGCATTAGGAGACTGAAAAAATCTGAGGATAAAACGAATCTAAGAATTGAGTAAATCCTTTCGATCAGAAAGCGCATGAATAAGTATGTGTAGATCTGCGATGAGTGTGATAAAGTGTGATAAGAACATAGAGAGCTACAGAAGTATGACATGTTTTATATTTTTTTTTACTCGACCAATCTTTCACATCTAGTGTGAGGATCCTAGCACTTCTCGCATTTGATTCGTTCCCTCGCATCCATAATCCACGAAGGTTTTACTACTTTTTACGTGTGGCTTCAGCTGCTCAATTTCTCTTCCATCATAAATGTCGCCGAATGCTCGTTGAACTGATTCTCCCTGAAGCCCTGAGATAGCCTGTCTATGGCGCTCCCACTTGGAATGCAGAGAATGAATCTTTCCTGGACAAGTCCGCCAGCAATTTCCCGACTCCGGAGGGATCAAAGGATTGGTAAGCCCGAAGCAGGTATGAACCAGTGCCGCGCTCGTCAAGATCATTATCACTACCACTGCGCCACCCTCACCCGTTTTCACCGTGCCACATGTTTTATTGTCCTAACATATTTCCATTAATATACTGAGAGGTGAAGTTCCCAGATCTCAGTCAACTAAAATTTATGAAGAATTTTAAATTCACACACAGTTCGTTACTGTAGACGGGTGATCGCTGAGTGCACCGAAAGAGTAGAGAACTGGCTGAGAGAATGGCAAAGCAAGCGCCTTGCTTGGTGTGGTGGATTGTACGTGAGCCGCAGAAAGGTCGGGTTCGAAATCCCACTGAGGTTTCGAGTTTTGCTTATACCTCAACACTCTCGTGGTCATGTTTCGTATCGTACCCTGCCATGAAAAAAGAATAAGCATTAAGTAAAAGTTAAGACATCTGGATAATGAATTTCTCTTCCAAGGTGTTCAGTAATCAATTCAATGAGCTAATATGTTTCACGTCAAGATCTCAACGTTGTCTTTAGCTTAAAAACTGGACCCTACGTTAACGTAATGGAAAAGGCCATCATCCACTACTTTTCTAACCGTTGTCTAAAGACTAGTGGCATTACTATGGGATGTAGCTAAATTTTAGCTAACATTTTCGGAATATTAAATTTTTTATTTACTGAGTACTGCAATTTTCAAGGCAGGGTATTATGCTAAATCAACCACAACTATGCTGAGATATTTGCAAAACTCCGGAAGGTAAGCGCCTGCGGTGGGGATCGAATATGCTACTACCCTTTCGAGAGGTCAACGCGTTCTCAGCAACGTTGTGTCTGTAGGGATACTTTTCCAGCAAGTTCGTTTAATTGTGAAGAGGCGGATTGGAGAAAGTACACGCAGCTAACAGCAGCTCATTCAGTGCCCGTGCTATCGGACTAAAGCGACAAATGTACGACTTTTTATTCACTGCCCATTCTCTTTTTTTCACGGCAGGGTACTGTATTAAATACAACAGTAGTAATGCTGAGATATATGCAAAACTTGTACCTCAGGCCAGATCCGAATCCACCACTACCTTTCCTGGACTCACGTGTTAAAGCCACCACCAAGCCCCTTGATTTGCCTTTCTCAGAGCCAGTTTTTTTTAAGGCTAACAGTTCTTACAAAGAAATTATAGAAGCACTTTCCAGCTAGCTGCGAAGCTAGTAGATGAACTGGCCGCTAAGAAGTAATTTTCAGAAAGCAAAAGAAAAGTGAGTGAAGATATAGAGAACATCTGTTCCTCGTGGAGAATACGGTCTACAAGCACAGACGAAAACTGTAGTTAATAGTGAACAACATAGTACAAGAGACATACGGTAATGTAGAAAATAGGAACTATTCGGGGAGCGGTTACTCCAACCCTGGTGTTGGTTTCCCGAAAAAGCACACTCTTTTGCCAACTTGTAAATAAAAGTTGTGCCAGGCTGGCTTTCTGCTTTCTAAAGGTGCTCATACTCCGTTGCTGAAAAATCATTAGTCATGTGCCCACAAGAGGATTAGAACAGAATCCCCTCGAAGGACCGGCCATCAGTTGCTATTAAAACTCTGACTTCAGAGCTCATTTTTTTCGTAGAATCCAATCCACCATTGCAGTGGAAAATCAGCAATGCTGTCCCTTCTCCCACAACATATATTGATTTACTTGTTTACTTGCAGTTACCAATAAATTTTCATCCTTTTTATCAGAAACTAGAGTGGCACTAGCGATGGATGAAGCACTGCTACCAACTAATATTAACTTTGCAGAAGATTAAAAGAGTCATTAATCACATTCATACCTTCTACAAGTTGATTGGGGTAATGCATGACTAAAACATTTCACACTATGCTGAGATAATTGCAAAACTCTGGACCGCAGGTTTCTGCGGCGGGGAACAAACGCGCTATTACGCTTTCCAGGGCTAACGAGTTCACCATTACACCATGCAGTTTCTTCGTTTCGCTTGTCTCTCAACTAGTTCTATCGAGCAGGCCATCAGCAATCACGCGTCAACGGGATTGATCTGGGGAGATCAAATCGACAACGAACCCAGTTAAGATGGGGCTGCAGTCTAAACCAGAATTCAACTTTTTATTTACTGCCTATTACAATTTTTCACCGCAGGTTATTATGTGTGACTCAACAACAATGATAAAACATTTCATTTACATAACATTCATTTACGATAATGAGGACTTCACATAGGTTGCTAGTAAAACATCGAGAGCCCGTAGCATAGTGATTAGAGGTGCCCTACAATACACGCGAGTTCGACGCCGCGTCCCGCGATCATCAACACTTTCATCTCTCCGGAGTCAGCAAATTGGTCCCACACCTGGCCGGTAGTATGGCAACACCGCCTCGATACACCGGCAAGCCACCGCGACTTATTGTGTAGGCCAGATTCGGTTACCTTCAACGATACTTAATAAAGTCGAATGCATGGCGCACTGCTCAGGAACTTATCAACGCTGAGAACATTTCCTTTATTTTTTAAAACACTGAACTATAGGCCAACAGTTAGCGGAATACTCTACAGCTATAATTAGTTCAACGTCCAGATCTTCACAAAAGTGTTCCGATATACTGGATAACCCAAGGCAAGCCAACATACTACTACATTTCAAGAGCGAAGTGCAGTTTTTTCACATTTCCAAAGATCGAAGATGTATCGTAGGCATACAGTTTAATAGCTTAGGACATAATTAGCCCATATCTAAGAGCTGGACCCCTTTATTTTCATCTTCCTCCATAGTACTTCTAACCCTACTTGACGATCAACTGACTCAAGCTTCCACGAGTAAAGTTTCTATGTGTCTCTTTCGTGCGTCAAAGCTTCCCATTGTGATTCACTCGAATACAAAACAGCACTTTTTGTACTAAGCATTCTGCCATTTTGAAAGCAATGCTAGCACCGGGTGGCTCTTCATCAGCTTACCCCTCCACGTTTCGGCTGCCCTTCTGGACAGTTAGTCTCGGTTTCCACTGCAGTAAATGTGTGTCTTATTTCCAGGAAAAGACCCCTAATATTCCACACGTAAATCTCTTTCATTTATAACTGTTTGTTATTTTCTTTGTTCTGATTGCTTTTCTTCCTTAATGTAAAGTTTTTTCCTGAATTTTTACTTCATGAAGGAAGTAAATTTTAATGTCATTTAATTGAAGACCTTTAGCGGAAATTACGAACAAGATGTAATCCGCTATCCTGACACTCAATTTTTTAAGCATGGTCGTTTTTGAGAGCTTTTTAGTCCTACATCGCCTTTGTGGGCACGCAACGTAACCTCGCGACAAACCAGTTCGAGACATCTTCCTAAGGAAGTCCACCGATGGTCACACAAGCAAAACTCGCAAAAAAAAGACTTGCACGAAAAAAAACTACTTTTTCAATTTATGATCGAATGCAATAAGTGCTAAAGTCATAAATTTATCTTTCCGGATATCCTGCCTAGACAGCCGAATAAATGTAACGCTTTCAAATTCCATATAAAGGCAAATCAGTTTCTGGACGAAAATGTAGGTGAGAAAATGGATATTTTCAAGAAGGGGAGGAAAAGATAAAAAGGAGGAGTATAAATGGTCCAAACTACAAAATAAACAAGATTAGACGAAATATTACTAGGCACAACTTGTACTTAGCCCTAGCTGGAAGCGTAGAAATCCTTCATGAAGTAAAAAATCAGGAAAAAACTTTACGTTAACGAAAAAAGCAACCAAAACAAAGAAAATAACAAACAGTTATGACAGGTGGTGTAACAGCTGTTTATCTAAGAACGCAGTCAAACACGGAATGTACAATGAATGGTGTCGACGTTTCAAATACGACGTCAGATAAACACTGCACTAATTTCAAAATATCTAAGTAAAGTAGATTTATATTGCAATCTACAGATTATAGCAATGATGAAATCGCTATTGTAAACAAATTGCTCCCAACAGAGAACGGACAAGGATACTGTATCGAATATAGACGTGACGCAATGCGATGACATGAAGGGAAAGAAGAACCTCGGTGACTGTAATTGACCAACTAAGAAATCCTAGGAACTAAAACTCGAGATCGAAATCTTCACGGATTGTAAAATCGTGCACAACAATCAGATAATGATTGGAAAGGTTCCATCTGCTCGTCTTCCTTTCTATGGATGGCATAGTAGAAGATGAAGTCGTCAAATCTCGTACATCGGAATCGAATATACGAATATTCGGTGATTTAGAAGACAATTTCAGTTTTTATCTTCCTCGTTCTCCTAGACTTCTTTCACACTACCGTAGTGTGAAATGTATTACATCACACTTTTCCTCTTATGGAGCCGAGCCTCAAATTCGTTTTCGTGTTCTCATCGACTATAATGACATAAGGGAAAGCATTAAGGCAACAAGGTGTAGTTCAAATACCGTTTTCGACAGAAAGAACCCTAAGAGTCACTATTAGCAATGTAATAGCTAAAGCTCGTATAACAACGAACTTTTCTACTGTTTAACTGACGACAGATTCCAAGCGCTTGATTGCGAAACGCGTGAAATAAGGAGAGTGAAGGCACGAATCGATACGCAGTGGTGAGAGCTTGGAAGCCTAAGTCGAGAGAAAAACAGCGCTCACAACGATTCTGACCATTACCTCGTTCCTTGCTTGTTAACACAAACAACTCACTATTTCACCGAATTGGTGTAGTACAGAGTCTCACCAGCAACAGCATGGCGCTGAGGAAGGCGAAATCGCCGAGACTTCAACCATTGCACAACAACGACAACAACAACAACTTATATCGACCTCGCATCAGCTCAATAAGGGTAGTTCATAATGCGTCGTTTTCTTGTTTACCAATGGCGAGGTTTTTAAACAGCATACATTTACTTCCATAGAAAAACACAATACAATACAACACTAGCTGACGTTTCGGCAATATCGCCTTCTTCAGAGCCTGGAAGGGTATACTGATATACAATCTACTAGGCCAAACGCTTCAATAACACTTACAAGAAGACAAAAACTGTGGTAACTACATGATCAACAGCTTCTTGAAAAACTCACCGCTTTTTACGCGACTTCCAATGAGGAAGTTTAAAACAGCTGATTATAGTCGCATATGGTTGATGACTGCATCATCCCACATCAGAAATCGATGCGAACATACGGGATCAGGTCGCGTATGACCTCCGAGCATTCATCCCTGCTATTCATTGTAGGGTTTTTGGCATTTATCTAAAAAGCCTCAAAGAGTTTTCGCGCTGGTGTTTTAGTCTCCTGTGCAAGGGTATTGTCTTTTACTTCAAAATCATTTCCGCTATGCGTTTGTATCCTATGCGTGCCTAGTGGGGTGCTTCGTCTTAGTTTTCGTTTGCCATCAAGGTGTTCTTTTATACGGATACACAACGGTCTGCCCGTTTCGCCAATATATTCATCTCCGCAATTATTACAAAAGATCAGGTATATCGTACCTGAACTCATGCAATCACTGTCCCTGCCGTAATTCACTGCCGTAATTGCATGAGTTCAGGTACGATATACCTGATCTCTTGTAATAGCTGCGGAGATGAATATATTGGCGAAACGGGCAGACCGTTGTGTATCTGTATAAAAGAACACCTAGATGGCAAACGAAAACTAAGACGAAGCACCCCACTAGGCACGCATAGGATACAAAAGCATAGCGGAGACGATTTTGAAGTAAAAGTCAATATCCTTGCACAGGAGTCTAAAACATACCAGCTTGAAAACTTCTTGAGGCTTTTTGGATAAATGCCAAAAACTCTACAATGAATAGCAGGGATGAATGCACGGAGGTTATACGCGACCTGACCCCGTATGTTCGCATCGATTTCTGATGTGGGATGATGCAGTCATCAACCATATGCGACTATAATCAGCTGTTCTAAACTTCCTCATTGGAAGTCACAAAAAAAAAATCGGTGAGTTTTTCGAGAAGCTGTTGATCGTGTAATTACCAAGGAGTTTTTCGTCTTTTTGTAAGTGATATTGAAGCGTTTGGCCTAGTTGATTGCATATCATTATACCCTTCCATGCTCTGAAGAAGGCGATACTGCCGAAACGTCAGCTAGTGTTGTATTGTATTGTGTTTCTCCATGAAAGTAAATGTATGCTGTTTAAAGACCTCGCGATTGCTGAACAAGAAAACGACGCATTCATATGTATATATATATATATATATGTATGTATATATATGTATATATCAGTTATTTATGCCGAGGTTTAAAGAAGTTCGGTCTATTAATTTGTAGTGCAGAGGATTATACCGCCAATACTCCGTACCGTTCGGTAACTTCTTCAAAAGATGGAAGAGATTTATATGGAGATAGAACACTACTATATCAATGTAGAACAAGCGAGTTTCGTTAGCTCATATGCTATGAAACCTAATACTTTAATACAAAATGAAAATCCACTTTTCAATTTTAAAACAACTGTCGGTACCTCGAAGAAATGTTTACAAAAGTCGTAATCACTAACTAGGAAACATTCATTCATACTCGAAAGAGTCCTCGAAAAGAAGAAGAAGTTGAATCACCGATTTGCTCTAGTGTAAAGATCTCGAAATTCCTTTTTAAAAAAAGCCCCCAAAGAGGAATTCAGATCAGAGAAACTTCTTTAATAGTTTATTGTTAGCTTTTGCACCTGAAATTATAAATGAAGCTTAGTGTCAATCTGCAAGGAGATCCAGAAACAATAACTGATGTGGATTTTAGTCATCTAATAGTGTAAAGAAGAATGTCTAGCGAATAATATTCTCAACAAACAACAAGAATATAACAGGAAAAAACAACAAAGCCGCTTCATATTCTAATTACGCCTTCACTGGTGCTTTCCTAGTCTTACGTTTTTTCCTCTGTTTGTTGGTAATACCAGAAATATCGGCGAATAACTTTAAATTCTGTGCTTCTTCAACTTCTAATCGAAGTAATTCCAATGCTGCCAAATTGAATCCAGTCATATCCTAAAAAACACGTGGATAAAAAATAAACCAAGCAAGGACAAAAACGATTTGTTAAAACTATTTATAATATAAGCAAGTAGCAGAGTGGTAGTGATGTTTATCACGGGCTACGTGCTGGTTCAACCCTGGTCACCGAGTCTCTCATTTCTCCCAGTTGGATGAATTCGTGAATGGAAACGCTCTAGCTCAACTATCCCAGGACTCAAGAATCGACCGGACCAACATTCCACGACAGTCATGAAGGAGACGAAAATCTTAAAGCAATAGGCGAACCCATAAGTGGAAAGTTTGAAGATCGTCGTGGATTATGGATTTCGAGGAAACGAATCGAATATAAGAACTGCTGGGATCCGTAGGGGAGATGTGAAGTTGGGTCGTGTAAAAAGAAAAAAAATGAAATGCATCAAGAGCCAACCCGAACATCCATAATTCCTTTTGGCATCTCCATAGCGATTTTTTCTAAAACTGGTAACATCTCTGTGGAATTGATCACGTAGTTTTGATGAACTCTACAAATAGTGAACATCGGCTACGAAACAAGGACTCAGAATAGGACAAAATTCAGGATATAAAATACAGACCTTATCAAAAATATGGCAACTCGGACCGAGAATTCGACTTTGTACCGTTTCTGAACACAAACAGATAGAGCCGAAAGAATATCGGGAATGTAACTAAGTGGAACCATTAGTAAGGCACGCTCAAGATTGCTGAAATGGCAAAATGGCGACATGATTCAAAAACATTAAGAATCTAAAACAAGCACAGCAGTTAAAAAGTTGAAATAGGAAGCATTTTAATTTAACAAAGTGGCAAACCATTGGTTACCTTGGAGTGCATTTGGAGATAACATCAACTACAAAGTGATTATTTGATTTGCTATTATATGCAGCCAACAGTGGATGAGGTTTATGCTGAAAAATTATACTGATTCAACGAAACCACTTCCAAAGAAATTCTTAACACATTCCCAACGAAGTCGATCTTTCGACAACAGACGATAAATCCTCTATTATCTCAATAAATAAAAAGAATAAAGCTCTCGGCGTTGATCAATCCCTGAGGGATGCGCCATGCATTCAAGTTCATTAAGTATCGTTAGAAGTGACTGAATGCATATCTGGCCTTTACAATGACGCGCGGTGGTCTACCAATGTGTCGACCCTGTGCTGCTATCCTCTCAGACGAGTTTAGTACCAATTTGTCGACCCTGGCGTGATGGAAGGCTTGGTGAGTCTAGGGGAGTGGATAGATCCCGCTGATATTGCAGGGAGCCTTCGGCCACAGCGCCACAGGCGTTATTATCACAGTATTAGAGAAATTGAGACCTTTATAGACTTACAGAAGACCCTTCGCCTCGTGCCTCAAATAATTTTTATAAGATATTCTTTCAATCTTAGATTTGGTTTAACATAAAATTTCGAGCGGAAAATTGGAAACGAAGTTTATCTCTTTATAATTCTTCGCACAGGCACGTTTACCGCCTCATCGTGGCTGGGAGGTGTTCCTGGGTGTCGGACTGCGATGTACAGCGGGGGATTCATCCCCTGACAGCGTCTCCCAAACTGAGGAGTCCGGCGTTTCCATCAGGAAGCCTAGTTGAGAGTAAACCAATACCAGGATTCACCACCGTCCTGGTATCAAAGTCACATAGTGGTAAATCTCCCTCTGATCCACAAGGGCTTCGAGTGCCTGTGGTGGCGAAGACCTGGAGCAGACTTTGGCCAGGCTGACCTCGAGACTCCAGGGGACCATAATGGCTTAACCAGCAACTCTCCGAAAAAGGGAGATTATGCTGGGGCCTGCACAACCAGTGAGGACGGGCCATTCAAATATAAAGTATCAGGTATGCTAATGGATGAAATCCTGATTTGTATTGTTTCCATGATAAGCTTATACGAGGTCGTAAGTCCGAATCCGAATGTAACGAGATATCACGATTGCTTAACTCGTTTTCTGTTCGAAATAAGACCCTTGATGCAAAGGGTAAAAAAAGTAATGCGCACGAAAACCAGGATGCCATCATGGTAAAACAAGAGAACTTATAGGTTATGCACGGAATCTGTAGATTCCAGTGGTTCACCAACTGAACGTGGTCATTATTCGTTCATTGTATGACACCATATGAAGTCACTTCGACGCGAACGTGTTGAAGGACAGGTTAAACATGGAAGTGAATCAAAAAACAAAACAAAATAAAAACATCGAAATCTTAACGAAGCTTCATACCTGAGGATCTTCTCGTACTTGCACCGCCTCATTTCGCAAAACATCAATGGCCTCTATAATGTTCTCTGCCTGAAATACAAACCAGCAAAAAGTTCTTACAGTGATCTTTTTCACACAGATACGCCATGAAATTTACATCTCGCTTGTGGAAATCAACACAATAAACTATAGTGAAGCAATACCACGATCCACCACCGGTATCAAACTAGTTAGTCTCTTAGTGGCAAACCCTCCCTCTGATCCACAAGGGCGACGACTGCCTATGGTTGTGACGGCCTAGGGCAGACTTTGGCTAGGCTGACCTCGAAACAGCAGGGAACTACAAAGGCTTAACCAGCAAACCTCCGGAGAATGGAAATTATCCTGGGTCTTGCACAACCAGTGAAGACGGGTCGTCCAAGTATCCAAATAGATATAAATGAACACAATAAGTAGCACAGGACGGATATCTCTCTCCTCATTTCTTGAACAAGTTCCCGTTTGAAGAAATAACACGCATTTTCTAGCAAAGAAAGACGGATACGTAGCCTCTTCTTTGAGAATCAACGAGAACGTATGCGTGAGTAACGCCACTTTGCGCTTTGCATCAGGATATCAATCGACCACATTGGCAAATGTTATAAAATCTGTAACATGAATCTGAACTAGCAAATCGAAGAAATGATGTTATATGCTATTCATAGGATTATTCTAATTCACTTACCGATATTATACTTTGTTTATTCTTCACCGTTGCAAGACCTGCTTCCGCATCAACTGCCTCACCAGAAACCACATCCTCCGCATCAAGCAAACGCGCTTCGTATTCTTTTTCCCTTAAACTTTTCTTTGTGTACCATTCCGAAAAGCACAAACTCTTCTTTAAAATCGAATATTTTGACCTGGAGTTTGCGATTGTCGTTAAATCCATGGTGCCCTATATTATTGTTATTGCTGTGTTATTGATGTTATTACATCAACCCGATTTTGAGTTACATATAGGTAGAACTGACATTTTTGCTTTATGAAGAACAAAAAATGTAATTGTTCTCCTTCTTAAAAACATTCCTACAACAGAATCTCTAGTAGGCAAGTAGGCCTTTTAAAAGGAAAACCACTGGAAACTTATACCCAAGAATACCTTTCAATCTCCTCCTCCTCCTCAACAACTATTATTTCTTCCGTAAGTTCCCAACACCGCAGAGATTTGTCATGCGACGCAGAGAACTGAAAATCACGTAGATAGAATAGGAAGCGCACGACCTAATAAACAGCTGCTATTCACCATTTATGGTATAACTGGATAAGATCGTTAAGAAGTAACTATTAACTCACAACATAAATACAATTTTATATCTACAAATTTTACAAAACTAACCAAGAAATTACCGGTATCAGTTTGAGCCAATGCACGTACCTCAGCTGAATGCCTGTCCAAAACCTGAAATCAAATACGACAAAACCTAAACTATTGTAAAATAGCTTCCCGTAAAACTCCGCAAAAACCAGAACATTTAGCACTATGCTGAATCTTCGATGACAACAGTGATAGGGAATTTGAGAACTTGAAAGACCCTATAGGAAAGGTTTTGTCTAATTGTTCTGTTCTAAAGGTATACATATATATACCATCTAAAAAATTTTAACCCCAAGATGAATACAGCCGCAATTTATAAAGAACCAAAAAACAAAGTATCTAAAAATTTTTTACACAAGCACAGTAAGTTCCAACATCACTACTGCATTTGAGGACAACATTGTGTCATTCTGTCGATGCTGAACATGGTGCAGTGCTGAACGCGTTAGCCCGTAGAAAAGGTAATAGCGCGTTCGTTCCCCATCGCAGACACTCGTGGTCCGGAGTTTTGCAAATATCTCAGCAACTTTGTGAAAATAAAATTTATTCACTCACTTCGCCGTTTGAGAGGTACGAGTCTGTTACTTACTTGATACTTTAACGGCTCGTCCTCACTGGCTGTGCGGGTGCCAGCATAACCTCCATTTTTCAGAGATTTGCTGGTTAAGCCTTGTGGTTCCCTGGAATCCCGAGATGAGCCTGGCCAAAGTCTGCCCCGGGTCTTCACCACCAGAGCCAGTCGCAGCCCTTGTGGATGAGAGGAAGATATGCCAGCATGCGACTTTGATACCAGGACGGTCGTGGATCCTGGTATTGGTTTACTTTTAGCTGAGCTTCCTGATGGAAACGCCGGACCCGTTCTCAACTTGGGAGACCCTAGGAGAATGAATCCTCCTGCCGTACATCGCAGTCCGACACCCAGGAATACCTCACAGCCACAGTGAGATGGCGAACCGTTAGGATACGAGACTCAAAGTAAAAAAAGGAAAACAAAATTTGGCGTGCAGCAAGAAACCAGAATTTCAATACCGTAAGATAACAAATCTTCTGCCTTGATGATGGCGACTTACAGATCCCAAAATTTTGTACTGAGGTTCGCTATGAACTATGACGAATTGCAACCACAACGTTGCTGAGATATTTGCAAAACTCTGGAGCGCTGGTGTCTATGGTGGGAAACGAACGTGCTATTGTCCTTTCCGGGGAGTAACGCGTTCACCACCACACCATGCGGGTCTTTTGTTTCGCCTGTCTCTTAGCTATTTCTATCGATCTTTGCCACAGCAATCACCCGTCAGCGGGATTGATCTGGGGCGCCCAAATCGGCAAAGAACCCAGTTAAGCTGCGGCTGTAGTTGAAATCACAATGTTATACTTTTTTTTTTACTCCCGTTACTCCCCGGAAAGGACAATAGCGCGTTCGTTCCCCACCATAGACACCTGCGCTCCAGAGTTTTGCAAATATCTCAGCAACGTTGTGGTTGTATTTCGCCTAGTACCCTGCCGCGAAATTATAGTAGGCAGAAAACAAAGAGGTATAACATTATGACGAGTTGGTTTAAAGTTGGAACGCCATGGAATTTTACGCAGTGTATGAGCCAAGTTTGACTCACTCGGTCACGAAGAACTAAAAAAAGAACTGTGTAACATGCCTGTACGCGGCACATCTTCTTTGCATCCCATTGCTTAATTTTACCATCACGACTTGCTGACCACACTAGCATCTCATCAGATGGCGAAAAGAGGACCTCAGAAACTCTGAACAGGAAAACTCCAGTCTCCAAAACTAATTAAGGTCACATTTTCAGTTCTTGCTTTCATTAACTTAAGAAAACCTACACGTCGTCGTGTGCATGGAAGGACTTATGACAATCTCCGAAATCAAGTCCCCATATCTTAATAGACTTATCAGCCGACCCTGTTACGACAAGTTTGCTGTCCTGCAAATCCTTTTTTTTGTCGTTTATCCCTTTTAGGGAAAAAGAATTGCTCAGAGCAACCTACAGGGCTAACTGTTACACAAGTCACTGGAAGCGAATGTCCGTAGAGTGAGATGAAGAATTTCAACGTGTCGGCAAAGTAAACAGCAGCTGTGTTATCCAGTAAACCAATTATCACGAACTGAAATTTTGGCGAACATCACACTATAGAATTCATATTCACATTAAAACCACTCGAAAGATAAGCTGTCCAACCAACAATAACCAACGGTAGAAAGTGGAAGTATTGATTACATACGAGTTTTGTCGTCAATGTAACGTTACACAAGTACACATTAAGCCTGTGCAAGGAGGAAGACAAATTTTTAAAATCGCCTAGATGCTTCAATGGTGATTTTGGTATTTACGGTGAGAGCACTGATTTCGAAAATCAGTAGGTTTTCATAATATCAGCTTGAAAGCTCTTAACCCGGAGAAAAAGCATGAAACAATCGGACTAACTCCACTACACGGGCCTCAAAGAAAGATCATGTTCAATCATCGCCAGAAGGCAATGGGTAGTATCAAAAAGGAGATAAAATATTACGAACTTAATGAGGAATCAAGACAAACCTTCTCATCAGGAGAAACTGCACAGCAGAGTGCTTCGTCGGGAACCTCCAGGATCCGACTTTCACGAAACGACAATCGCTTGCTAAAATGATACTGATGAGAACTTGTAAGACAAGGAGAATCTCAAAAAACATTACCGCGTCCCCTCAGTTACAACTTCATAAGTCCAGAATTTTGCCTTTTTGTCGGATGAGACAGTCATTATTTGCTAAATCGAAGAGCTACAAAGGTTAAGATATACAAGGAAATAAAAATCAAACTATCTGGCCGTGAATGTCGCACTTACCTTGCCATTTGAAATGTGGACAATGCCCCAAATCGCACCTTCATGACCTTTTCGAGACTCTACCAGCTCACATCCTCCTATGTCCCACAGGAACAGTTCACCTGACTAATACCGACTAGTATGTTACAAGACAAAGTATTGGAAGCAAAATATGGAAGCAACTCGGCTAGTTGACACTGATCGATGAACTCCAACGACTGGCAAATGAAAACAGTTTTAGAGAAGGCCAGAAAATTTTTAATAAACCACTGGACATTTTTGACCACACGTTAACCGTTCCCAGCATAGCTCATCGAGAATATAGGGAATTTGTCAAAGAAATTTCTCCTTCTTTGTTAATAGTTTTCGCTGAAAAACCCTATATTTGTTACAATGGCTTATGGTAATAAATGGTCCAGGTTAATTTAACCCCGTAGAATAATTTGGGGAACGCGAATATACCGAAGCGCTAAGTTATTACAATATACAGTCCACCACACCAACAAATCTCGTTGCTAAATCAACAAGAAAACATTATATCTACACACAAGTTTGCCATATAATCAAAAATCAGAATTAGTCTTAAAACCTTGGACCTTACATCTATAAGTAAAACGCATCTAGTGCCCATGGACACTCTTGAGTCCACACAAACGAGATGCTCAACAATAATGAAGCCAAATAAATCTATAGGTTAAATCGACTTTTCCCAGTCTTTAAAATTTGTAAGCGCAAAAAACAAAGGAATGTTTAGAGAATTACGAGCATTTTCCTTTGAAAAGTGCGATAATACTTCTGGAGATGCTTACCTTCGTTCCTGCAACTACATAGCCATCTCCTGTAGCAAAAAGGACAGCAGTCACGTCGGTCATGGCCTCATTTTGAAAACAAGCAACAGGACGAAGTGAATGAGTGTTCCATATCATAAGCTTAATGAATACAAAACTATCAACTACTTTATTATAAAATTATTGAAGGCAGAAAACAAAAGGTAAAAATATTGTGACTTCAACTACAGCCGCAGCTTAACTGGGTTCTATGCCGATTTGGGCTCCCCAGATCAACCCCGCTGACGGGTGATTGCCGTGGCAAAGATCGATAGAAATAGCTAAGAGACAGGCGAAACGAAGGAACTGCATGGTGTAGTGGTGAACACGTTACTCCCCGGAAAGGACAATAGCGCGTTCGTTCCCCACCATAGACACCTGCGGTCCATAGTTTTGCAAATATCTCAGCAACGTTGTGGTTGTATTTCGCTTAGTAATCTGCCATGAAAATTACAGAAGGCAGAAAACTAAACGTAAAAACATTATCAACTACTTTCTTACAAACCAATGGTGAGCTGTTAAGGTGAGAACCGCTCAGTTGACTTACCTCATCTCCTCCTCCAGACACAACAGCGTTATTGGACGACGATACTGACAATCCACGGATATCACTACGATGACCATGCTAAATTCAATAAACTTGATTTCGAGTAACGATAGTTTTTAACGAGAAGAGATAACGTGAAAGGAATACTATACTCAAGTTCTGAGCCTCATTCCCATTTTTAACCCTAAATTGCCATATACCGGAATGGAGAAAGCTCTCGGCTTGATCAATCCCTGGGGTATGCGCCATGCATTTGACTTCATTAAGCATTTCTTGGATGTGATTGAATGCTAATATGGCCTTTACAATGACTCGCGGTGGCCTACTGATGTATCGAGCCACAGCCGCTGTCCTCCGAGAGAAGTCGGATGTCGATTTGCTAACCCCGGAGGAATGGAAGGCTTGGTGGGTCTTGGGCGCAGAGATCGATCCCATGCTTATCGCAGGACGCCACTGCACTACACGCGCACATATGCTATAATATGATCTTAAAATTCTATTGGTGGGTACAAACTAAAAGCTACTACAGTTTAAAAACTTTTGCCAGCAAAATGGAAAATCGCTTATGCGGAACATATTTCAGAAGTTTTGGAAGACATGGATTATTTGAAGAGGTTAACCGTGGCGCCTCAGTTCCCCAAAATCTGCCCACAAAGTAAACGACGAAATTGTTTAAGAAACTACTAAGTTATTAGCGGTAAAGCATTATTTACCACCTACTGTTTTTAATTGCAGGGTATATTGCGAAATATAACTTCAATGATATTGAGATATTTGCAAAACTCCGGACCGCATGTGTCTGCGGTGGGTAACGAATATGTTTGAACATTTTCGTTGCCGATCTGAGCTCCCCAGATCAATCCCGCTGACGAGTGATTGCTGATGGCAGAGATCGATAGAGCAAGCTGACAGACAGGCGAAACGAAGGACCCGCATAGTGTGGTGGTGAGCGTGCTACTCCTCGGAAAGGACAATAGCGCGGTCGTTCCCCGCCGCAAACACTTGCGGTCCGGAGTTTTGCAAATATCTCAGTATCATTGAAGTTATTAATATATAATAAGTTGAAATTGTAATCTCGCATTCGTTGAATTCGTACTGCACATACTAATTGAGCTTTCTCATCTTTCTAGGGTCTTTCGGATGATGAAAGGTCGCTTTAATGGTGAACATTGAATTTCTCTACAATCACACAATCAGTTTTTGGAAGAAAAGAGCGACTGAAGGCTTTGGTTGGTCGTCGATAACGTCCGGAATACTCCTACAACCTTCTCCGTCATAAAGAACATCTCCTATAAGAAACCCAAGCACTTCTGCAATGTATATTATTCGTATCCACATTTGAACTTGTTAAGCAAACTGTCCTATTTCTATGCTTTGACAGCATCATTCCACCCAGCTTAAAATTACTGTAAATGAAATGTTACAAAAAACCGTCGCATAACAAGCTCTTAAGGAACAAGTAAGCTTTAGGTTACCATGTATAACGATGTCAGCAATGCATATTTGTCACAAAATTTAGTCATAAAGTTAAGAAAGACGAAAGCAGCCATCATTTCTGTACCAAACTGATACTAAGTATAGGTTACAATAGGTTTGAGTACTGAAGAAAGGTGGCAAAAAGAAAGTATTCGAAATAATTAGGAAAATGAGAAAATCAGTGGACTTCACTTTCATAGCAACCCCGTTCTAATCCCTGTCCGAAAGACGGATTCCTGTCAGTTCCAAGCTTTCTTATAATTTAAGACACAGGAACCAACTTTCTACGTTTTCACAGTATAGTAAAAAAAACCGCTCGCTGATACTCACAAGGACTTACTCGTTTAGGCGTATGCAATTTGAAGGAAAAAATCTATTGCTTTTTCCTTACAATGAAATCAACCCTAGCTTAGGCAGCTGCAGACTTGTAAAGTATAAAACTGCTCTTTTGTTATTTCTCTTACCATTCTCAAATATTAGTGCGAAACAAGCCTCCAAACGGTTACCGGCTCACTATGGCTATGAGGTATTCCTGGGTACCGGGCTTCAATGTACAGCGGGGGAATCGTCTCTCCAGCAGAGTCTCCCAAGCTGAGAAAGACTCCGGCGTTTTCCATCAGGAAACCTAGCTAAGCATAAAGTAATATTTGGACCCACCATCGATCTGGCATCAAACTAGTCGCATGATGACAAAACGCTTTTTGATCCACAACAACGGCGACTGCCTGCAGTGGTGACGACTTGTGGCAAACTTTGGCTAGGTTGACCTCGGGACTCCAGAGAGCCACAATGGCTAAACCAGCAAAATTCCGAGAATGGAAATTTTGCTGGGGCTCGCACAACCAGTGAGGATAGGCCATCCAAGTGTCCAAATAAGTAATGCAAAACAAACGAACCTGATCCATTGTAGAAACACAATCGAATGATACTGTGTTAGAGGTGAGATCACATTTCACGTTTAGGAAATGCACGGTGTTCTTCGACATTAAAGCAAAAACCTGAAATGCAGTCCACAACAATTTAATGAATAATTTAATTCTGCCGATGGAAATTACCGAGTACTGCATTGTGCCATCCTCCTCCATCTTGTACACGGGGGCGAAATCTGCCCATTTCATCTTGGTCGCTGTACGGTATTCTCCAACTCGATTAATTACAATGGTTATATCTTTCATGACATCTTCCTCTTTGACTTCAGTGGTTGTTGCTCCACTGTAAATTCTTTGATAACCTTTATACTACCCACGTACTTCTTCAAAAATAACATTTGAGCGATTATGTCTTTTCTAGATGAGTTGTCCCATCATCTAGGCTTTGTGTTAGAAATGTCGAAAGATTACGTACATGAAGCCACGATGCTTACCTCGAGTAGTTGTATCACTCAAGTTGTGCTGTTTGGTGTTCCAACCCCGATGTTCAAATCATGATCAAATCATTTTATGAGAATGTTGATGATTGTGGGAGTAAGTTGAGAAGGCGCGACAGAAGAATCCACGTAAGTTGCGCGGCTTACTTACTTACTTACTTATATGGATACTTGGATGGTCCGTATTCAGTGGTTGTGTGCTCCTCATCATAATCCTTATTTTCGAAGTTTTGCTGGTTTAGTCGTTGTACTTCTCTGGATCCGAGGTCAGCCTGCCCAGTGTCTGTTGCAGGTCGTCACTACCACAGGTAATCGCCGCACTCTTAGATCACAGGGAGATTTGCCACCATGCGACCAGTTTGGTACCAGGATGGTGGTGGATCCTGATCTTGGTTTACTATTAGCCAGCCCCACACCCAGGCAAATCGTTGGGAGCCACAGCTAGTAGAATAATTGTGCATGATTTACGAAAACTTCCCGTCCAACCATTCAACAAATTATGTGGGTTATGGAAAGCAACTGCTAAACACTGATACACGGAACACACCACTGTTGTGGCCACCTATCGGGGTGAAGCAAAAGGAAATGAAACTACGACTCTGAGTAAGTGAGAAATTTACGAAGGAAATGATAGGGAGGTTAAGAAAGAAAAAAACCCCAGTCAAAAAAAAAACACCTGAACAAGAGTTTATATAGTTAATTAAAAAAACTAGCTCTTCCAATAAAGTACATCGTCATGCGCTTCCTGGCATTCTTCAGCTTCTTTAGTAATCGCTTGCTTGATTCGGCTTCAGTGAAAACGCGATAGATATCTACGCTCTTATCGGATCCCTGAAAACGCTAACTTCGGTATTTCAAAACCGATGTTAACCTCGGTATGACCAATCAATGTGTAATCTTTCCTCGATAGGCTTACACGAGGTTGATAAATAATTTTTATTCGGCGAACGTTTTGACATCTTCGTCCTTATCAGAGGCGATGATCGGAGTCAATACTCTACAGTTCTGAAGGCTCTTATGAAGACGAAGACGTTGAAACAATAGCCGGATAAAAATTATTTATCAACCTTGTGCAACCTTATCAAAGAAAGATTACATGCTTCTAACCTTAAAAGCACTAGAAATCTCTGTTGTAGTGCTAAAAATCCAGAACGAGCTACTACCAAGAAAACTGACCAAGCATAGCACAAATCGTTGGTCGGGTGAAATAGCAAGCTGAAGGGCACGTCCCTTACCTTGCCGTAACAGTTTTCCTCGCACATTTACTCGCACATAGCGCTAAATAGATAAAAGTAAGGGTAAGAATGAAAAGGTCCTTATGTCTCACTATCATAACAATTAACATTTGCCATATCGTCGATCAAATCTTCATCAGTCTGTCGCTCAGAAGACAGTTTTTTATTTTCAGGCTCATCGGATCCAAACGAGGACGGGAGCTTTCCGTCTTTCAACCAAATTAACTCATACACTAATAATTCGGCTTCTCCGCTAGCAACTAAGATCATACTCTCATCCAAAACAAGACTGAATGAGTAAATCTGAAATAAAACAACTAGATGGTAATGGTAGAAAAGTAGTAAAAAGTAGGTAACAACGTGAAATCCAAAGAATCACTGAAAATGAATACTTCAGAACGGCAGTCAAACAAAGAGTAGAAGCAGCTTTGACTTTTGATACTCCAAAACTTGACAAGGCAATCCTTCGAGCTGAATCAAAAAAGGGTAACTAAACCATGGAGTTGTAAAAAGTTAGTTCAATGAAACTTACGATGACAAAAGAAACTGATCAGATTGCGCAAACGCAAGATGAGTGATTGGACCCTTATGTCCATTAAGACGAAACAGACCACTTTCCGAGACTATATCCCAAAGGATAACGGCGCAGTCCTGTCAATGTGAACACTTGATGTTAGACTAAGACAAACAATGTTCACCGCTAAATATAGTACCGGAGCGTATTTGTTGCGTTGCGCGTGTAATGCAGTGATCGGAGACACCCTGCAAAACGCATGGATCGATCCCTGCGCCCCAGGCTCACTTAGCCATCCATTCCTCCAGGATCGGCAAATTGGCACTAGACTTATATGGGAGGAGAGCAGCACAAGCTCGACACATCAGTAAGCCACCGCGAGTCATTCTAAAGGCCAGATAACCATTCCATCATCTACAACGACGTTTAGTGAAGTCGAATGCATGGCGCATTCCTCAGCGATGGATCAATGCCAAGAGCTTTATCCTTTTATTTATTGTGTTAGATCCCTATATCTCCCTAACGAATAATCTCCTCATAAATAGCCACAGGTTATACATTTCCTAGTACTACTTTACTACGTTGAGTTAACTTGAAAGGAAATAAAACTCGCATTATATGGATTAAAATCCTCTTAACAATGTAGTCACTTTTTACCTACTGCCTATTCTTTTCTCATACCAAAGTATGATGGGAAAGCAGAGACATTTGCAAAACGCCGGAACGCAGGTGTCTGCGGTCGAGATCAAACTCACTGTTATCCTTTCCGCGGGCTGACGCATTCATCACCACACTACGCGGATCTTTAGTTTCGCCTTTTTTTCAGCCGTGTTATTGATAACGTTTGCCAAAGCCTTAAAACCCCTCTTCTACAGATTTGTTTATAGAACTGTTCTGCTCTGCAAAAGTATTCTTGGATACTTGGATGGCCTGTCCTCACTGATTGTGCGGGCCCCAGGATAATCTCTATTTTCGGAGATTTGCTGGTTTAGCTATTGCGGTTCCCTAGAGTCCCAAAGTGAGCCTTGTCAAAGTCTGCCTCAGGTCGTTACCACCACAGGCAGTCTCTGCCCATGTAGAACAGAAGGAGATTTGCCACCATGTGGCTAGTTTGATACCAGGACGGTGGTTGATCCTGGTATTACTTTACTCTTAGCTGGGCTTCCTGATGAAAACCTTAATCGATCGAAATGCAAAAGCATTGTTGTGGAAAAACAAAGAAACTACTTGGCATCATCTGTCCGACTGAAAACTTTAGGAGGTTCTACACCGTTTTCTAACCGTAGACATTTCCCCAGAGAACATTTACACTGTACCACGATATCGGCAACTAAACAACCCTTAAGACCGAGATGAATTGAACTATACCTACTTTTCCTCCAGAGACTAACGTTAGCCCATCGTGACTGAAAGCCAAACAACTCACTCCTTTCTTATGGCCAGAAAATATGACACCTGTCGTTTCTGAAAGAGAGTTAATCACAGTCAACTGATGGATAGCAAACGGACACAAGCCACTAACCATTTGCTTTTCTGTCGAATAATCGAATGACACCATCCGCATAGCCCACAGCCAACCATCGTTTGTCTCGGCTAAGCTTCATACAGGTAGCATTCCTCGTCGATTCCGATATCTCATTGACCTTAAGTTGAAACGAATCTTGTATTTATACCTATAAAAACTACATTCCTACGAAAAGGTAGCACCTCTGGCTCTTTCCAAACAGACATAATCCAAAGGTTTGCAGAAAAACGACATATATACCTTCTCATTTGTTCTCATGTTGTAAAAGTTGACATTTTCGCAAGCGGTTACTGCACATATCTTCGCATCAATGGAACAGATCTCTCCGTTTACTGAGGCCACACATCCACAGCTTCCACTATGCACGTAGCGCAGATAATCCTTTGTGATTCCCATCAGAATTATAGACTAAGAGCAAATCCGGAACTAGCACAGGAGAAGAATTCACGGGAAATAACGTGCTATATTTCAATATTCTGAACTATGGCGATTTGAGTTGCCGCGGACTGCCGCGTTGCGGTGTCATGGGTCTGCAGTCTGGCATCGTCTTCTTCCTCTTTAGCTGGAGAACGCTTTTTTTTTACCTAGGATTTCTTCGGTAACATGCGGACGACTTCCTATTACTTGATTTTATTTACATATTACCTACTTTACTATACCGTAGGGACCCGTGTAGTGCAGAGGTTGAAGGCGTGCTACAATACACGTGGGATCGATCCCGCTCCTCAGGCTCACCAAGCCATCCATCCCTTCGGGATCGGCAAACTGGTACGAGACCTGTCTGGGAGGACAGCAGCACTGGCTTGATACATTAGTAAGCCACCGCGAGTCATTGTAAGCCAGATATGCAACAATCAATCACCTCCAACGATGCTTAATGTAGTCGAATGCATGGCGCATCCCTCAGGGATTGATTGATCAACGCCGACTATTATTCACCTTCTGATATCTGCTTTCGTATTCTGTACCGGTGTTTATCCTCTGTGCTTCTAAATTTTTCAAGGTATTCCTCATTTAGTTTGTTCTGCTAGCTCTATAGACTCGTAAGCAGTAGTTCATGTCATCAGGTTTATTACGGGTACTCACATCAAGCACTGCTAAAGTAGTGTATGTCTGAACGGTTTGATTTCTGATGTGACAGTCAGGCTGTTATCAAATTCAATCTTTTTATGGCGCACACTTCGTCTGTCCTAAGTGATGGGGGGTTCAAATATAAAGGTGTTTTTAGATTTGTTACCTATTGTGTCTAGCGGATTGTGTTAACGTTTGACTTAGTGGAGCAATTAAATCACAGAGCTATTTGTTTATTATTCCGAACGTTCTGTTTAGTATATTTTAGTTATTTTCTTCACTTATTCCTAAGAGCAGTAATCATGGATTTATTGCAGTGCTTTTTTAGGGGCACGGGATGCACTATTGCTGTGAGCAATCTGGTCAATATGTCACTTAGATACCATTCTGATTGTCTTTGTTTATTTTTCCTTATCAATTTAAATATAGAACCAATATTAGCGGAAGAATGAAGCTCTGAAGCTCTCGGCATTGATCAATCACCAAGGGATGCGGGATGCGTTCAATTTCACTAAGCATCGTTGGAGGTGATTGAATGCATATTTGGCTCGTTCAATGACTATCGGTAGTCAGCCGATGTATAGAGCCAACGCTGCTATCTCCCATACAAGCCTGATACCAACTTGCCGACCCCGAAGGAATGGGTTTGGTGAGCCTGGGGCGCGGGATAGATTCCATGTGTATTGCAGTGCGCCTGCGACCACTGCTCCACTAAGAGTGTCCGTAGGTAATATTAATGAATATTAGTTCTGGTAAAGTCCGACAAGAGTTGGTTTCCATTCGTGGGGAAGAGTAGCAAATTAGCCGACGTTGTTTACTACTGACTAGTTTTCTTTCCAGTGTTACTTTGAGCCAAGTTGAGCAAAGGTATGAATTTCCTATGTTTTTGAAAACCATAGAAGCGCTCGTTGGGGTCACAGCTAGCTTTGAATACATACGTGAAAGCTTTGCTATTACCTTGAGTACAGAATTGTAGTTGGGTGGAGACTGCATGCTTCAGTGTTCTTTTCCTTCTCTTTGGATATTTCTTGGAAGTTCTGTAGGGGAGATTCAAAAAATCTTAATCGCGAGTCCATCTGCTAATCGTCTATTGAATCGTCTGTCACTTGAAGTTACTACACTCCTTACCTTTCTGTTTTTTAAGACCTCCCTGTTTCAGCACACGCAAACACAATTCTTTCCGTTAAGAATTACTCTCTGCGAGGATTTGCTTTCAGAGCCACAAGAATAAGGGTCTCTAGTACATTGGCAGGACAGCAAATGAAATCAGTGTTTGGAAGGTGTGCAGAAGAGTAAGGAATAGTACTAATTGCTTCATAATTTCCAGTAGAATGTCGTTTTCTAGTCCTATAGTAATACGAACACAAACATGAGAGAGAATCCTGGCCGAGGAAAAAATCCAGTCCAGGTTAACTGCTGAGGACCACTTTAGGACTGCTGCGTAGTATGTGGTTATTGTGCAGTGTTTTCTCTATTTCTTCATGCTGTAATAGTAAATATGTCACGTATAATAAATATAGATGATTTTTGTTCTTTTCTGTTGTATTACAGGAAGAAATCCTAAAACATTTTGAGAGCTAGTTTCGACACAGTGTGTAACACGAATTGTTGCTCCTCATGATGATGACGATATGATTCCAAGTGAAATCACATGGTTTTCAGTGAAAAAATAGTGTTGGAGTTCCCGACTTATAAAAAGATACACTGAATGGATATTTTAATATAGGAGGAGTTTGCTTTGTGCTTGGGTTTCTGTCAAACAGGATGATTTTCCTCGTTATTCATGGTTTGATGTATTAAGCCAAATGTTGGTTTGAGTAATCCTGTTAGGATTTTTTGCAGTTCTACATAGTAAAGCAAATCATTTCCAGTGTGGGGATTTACTCCGATGGGTCCATGGTCCATTTTTGGCGCGATCTTTTTAGTGGTGTGGATGTTTATTTCTTTCTCTTAGTTTAGCGAACGAAGGAGAAGGCGGAGATACTTCTACAGTGATCGAACAACAAAGAGTTTGATGAGTTAATTAGAGTGACTGGCAATCCTCTAAGCAAAGTCTACGACTTAGTGACCTAAAGTAAATAAATTTAGTAAGGCTTTGAAGGTGTAGCACCCTTTTAGCGCTGAAGTATTAAGCTTATTTAAATGTAAAGTGTGTACACTTAGCCGTTTCTTGTGGCACATTTTCATGATACAGTACTCCACTAACAATTTTTTCACTCTTTGGATATTTAAGATGCAAAGAATAATGGCTGGAGGAGTCCGAATGATGAGGACTATGGGTCGCGATCCTCGATTTGCAACCGTTCAAAGTTCAGACATTCAAATATTTGAGTCGATCTGTGGTCGAGATCATGTGGAAACTGAAGACGTTGCCCACTATAAAACTGACTGGACAAAAGCTTTCAGAGGTGCGATAATACTAAGATTTACACAGTTTATTGAAGTTGAAGTTTAAGCGATACAGACGGTAACCTTACCGTGATTTAAGGAAGGTGTTTAATCGTACCAGCAGAGAGAGAAGGATTATTGACTGAGTTCACCTGCGTTTCAACGGACATATGCTTGCTTGGGTACTCGGATGGCTTCGCTGTTTGTGGTGGTACCTAGCGTAGTTTCCACTGTTTCGGAGTTTTGCTGGTTAAGCTGCTGTGGTTCCCTAGAGTCCCGAGGTCAGTTTGGCTAATGTCTGCCCCAGGTCATCATCACCACAGGCAGTCGCCGCCCTTGTGGATTATAGGGAGATTTGCCACAATGCGACTAGTTTGGTACCAGAATGGTGGTGAATTCTGGAATTAGTTTACTATTAGCTGGGTTTCCTAATGGAAAAGCCGGACTCCTCAGCTTTGGCAGACTCTGCGGGGGTATGAATCCCCCTCTATACTTCACAGTCTAACACCGAGGAACACCTCCCAGCCACAATGAGGCGATAAACCATTTTGGGGGAGGATATGTATACATATCACCTGTCACCTGTCACATGTAGTCCTGTTGATCGTCGAGTAACACGAGCGGGCGCCAGTAAATCTTCCATTTTTCTCTGTCGCGTGCAAGAGTAGCCTAGTGGGCTCTGCTCGCTCTAGGGACTTGTCGAGCATCATATCTTTCTTCAAGGCTCTTTGTGAAGAACTCTCACCATCGGGTCGGCGGTCTTTCTGCAGTACGTTTGACATCCCGAGGAATCCAGTCACTAACGGCTCTTGTCCATCGGTTGCCATTCATTCGCATTACGTGTCCGGCCCACCTTATCTTCGACTGCCTGGCGTACAGAACGGCATTTTTGATTTTTGATCTTTGACACAGGTCGGAGCTTCGGATCCCATCACTTGTGTGAAACGGGATACTCCTAGCATCGTCCTTTCGACTGTGCGTTCGATAACGCTGAGTGTTCTTTCAACCTGCTTATGCAGGAGGCAGGTTGCTAAGGCATACGTTAGGGCAGGAAGTACCGTTGAGTCGAAAAGGTTGGCACAGAGTCGAGTGTTCTTTGTTCTCTTCACTACATCCTCGATGTTCTTGAAAGCCCCCCAAGCCGCTCGTTTTCTTCTGCTCAACTCTGGAGCTAGGTCGTTCATCATATTGATTTCCCGAACTAGATAAGTATAACTGGAGCATTCAGAGATATATGTTCTGTTGAGCCGTGAGTGGGGCATGCGAAACCAATCCGTTTTTCATGAACATCGTTTTTGTGAGATTTAGTCTACGACCAATCTTTCCACAGGCTTTACCAAAGTCGTCAAGCAAACCTTCCGCTTGGCTAATGTTTGATGTTATAAGGACGATGTCATCAGCAAAGAGAAGGTGGTGTAAGTGCCGACCGTCGATTTTCACTCCCATATTATCCCATTCCAATGTTCGCATGGCTTTCTGGAGGGTGGCGGTAAATGATTTTGGCGAGATGGTATCGCCTTGCCTAACTCCTCTTTTGACGTCAATGTTAATATCGTTGTAGAATGGTGATATCTTGGTTGTGAAATTTTTGTACAGCTCACGAAGAATCTTTATGTAACGAGCAGGGACTCCTTGACTATCAAGGGCTTCCCAGACTGCTTCCATCTCAACTAAATCAAAGGCCTTGTGTGAATCGTTGAAAGTGAGACAGGGCGGTCTTTTGTACTCTCGCGATACTTCAATGAGCCTTGTTATCGTTGTCGATCGTACTAAATGCTTTTCGAAGGGGGAATGGCGCATACGAAACCAATCCGTTCCTCATGAACACCGTCTTTCCGAGATTTAGTCGAAGACCAGTTTTTACACAGGCTTTATCAAAATTGCCAAGCATTTGTTCTGCGCGACTAATATTTGTTGTTATAGAAACGGTATCATCAGCAAAACGAAGATGTTCTATTTGCCGACCGTCGATTTTCATTCCCATATTATCCTATTCCAATGTTCGCATGACGTTCTGAAGGGTGGCGGTAAATAATTTTGGCGAAATGGTATCGCCTTGCTTAACTCCTCCTTTGACGTCAATGCTAATATCGTTGTAGAATGGTGATACCTTGGTTGTGAAATTTTTGTACAGCTCGCGAAGAATCTTTATGTACTGAGTAGGGACTCCTTGACTATCAAGGGTTTACCAGACTGCTTCCATGTTAACTGAATCAAAGGCCTTCTGTAAATCGATCGAAGTGAGACCGAGCGGTCTCTTGCACCCTCGCAATACTTCAATGAGCCGTGTTCCCGTGTGGATGTGGTCCACCATACTAAATCCTCTTCGACACCCTGCTTGCGAACATCGCTGTCTTTCGTCTAGTGTTCTGTCAACCCTGTTTTTGACGTCTCGAGTGAAAAGTTTGTAGACGACAGACGGCAAGCAGATTGGGCTATAGTTGTCGATATAGTGCAGGTCACCCTTCTTGAACAATAACACGGTCCTGCTGGTCTTCCATTGAGTAGTGACCTTGCATTCACACAATTAACGTGTGAAGAGCCGATCCAGTGTGTTTGCGAGGACTGGCGGAAGGTTCTTCAGGCGTTCTGGTCTTAACCTGTCCGGACCTGGTGCTGTACTGTTATATTTTTCACCGACGAAATGGCATTTCGGATTTCGGAAGGGAGAACCGGTGGTACAACACATTCATTCTCCTTTATTTTATATGACGGAAGGTGGATATGGCTATCGAAGAGATCCGAGTAGTATTCGTGAATGATTTTTTCTATTGCCTTTCTGGACGCTGTAACTGTTCCGTCTGGGCGCCGGAGAGCAATCATTTTGGTCTTGTAATTGGCGAAACTTCTATGGGCTTTGTGAATGCTTTTCCCAGCCTCTGCAGCTTGGACCATTACTGCTGCTTTTCTCTCTATAAGATCTTCTTTTATTGTCTGTATGCATTTTTTTGAAAGCTCGGACGTTAGTTCGCGGTTGCCTGCAGCTCGTGCGATTCCGCGCTGGCGTATCAGCTCGAGTGTTTCTGGAGACAGATGTCTCATGGTGACTTTCGAACTCTCAGCTTTCATAGCGCTAGGATGAAGATGTTGAATGAGCCGATCGCATTCTTCGTTGATGTTATCGACAACGGCATCTTTTCAACAGCCGGCTAATAAATTGAATAAGTCCCAGTTTGTGGTGGTTCTGGGACTTCGGTTCTTGAATTTAGCGGCTTTTTCTCCTTTCCGCGAGAAATAGAATCTTGCACGAAGGAGACGATGGTCTGATTCCGTGTAGAATTTCGGGACAACAGCGAAATCGGTTAGGCTAAACCTGTGATGAACCTTTACCTATGAACCTCAAAACCCTTTACTATGATGCGGTNGCCGGAGAGCAATCATTTTGGTCTTGTAATTGGCGAAACTTCTATGGGCTTTGTGAATGCTTTTCCCAGCTTCTGCTGCTTGGGCCATTACTGCTGCTTTTCTCTCTATAATATCTTCTTTTATTGTCTGTATGCATTTTTTTGAAAGCTCGGACGTTAGTTCGCGGTTGCCTGCAACTCGTGCGATTCCGCGCTGGCGTATCAGCTCGAGTGTTTCTGGAGACAGATGTCTCATGGTGACGTTCGAACTCTCAGCTTTCATAGCGCTAGGATGAAGATGTTGAATGAGCCGATCGCATTCTTCGTTGATGTTATCGACAACGGCATCTTTTTAACTGCCGGCTAATAAATTGAATAAGTCCCAGTTTGTGGTGGTTCTGGGACTTCGGTTCTTGAATTTAGCGGCTTTTTCTCCTTTCCGCGAGAAATAGAATCTTGCACGAAGGAGACGATGGTCTGATTCCGTGTAGAATTTTGGGACAACAGCGAAATCGGTTAGGCTAAACCTGTGATGAACCTTTACCTATGAACCTCAAAACCCTTTACTATGATGCGGTCTATTTCGTTATGGAACTCTCTATTGGGAGACTCCCATGTCCACTGCTGAGGGTGGAGCTTTTGGAGTTGAGAGTTACCAAGGATTGTCTTTGTTGCCATGTTAAACTCAGATAGCCGCTCACCCCGTCCGTTCCATTCTAATCGGTGGGTGCCAATGTGACGTTCTTCAGTCGTTCTTCTTGGTCCAATCTTGCTGTTGAATTCTCCAATGATGACCTTGAAGAATTTGTGGTCTACTCTGAAGAAATTCTCCAAGTCCACATAGAACGCTTCGGCTTCTTCTTCGTCATAGTTTGATGTCGGGGCGTAAATGACGAAGATTGTCAAAGCCGGAATTGATTCACGTCTTTATAATCGTAAGCGTCCGATTCGAGTTTTATGTTGTTCGAATGGATCGATGTTCATGGACAAACTCGTGTTGACCAGAACGCCGACGCCACCGACTTTTTTACTGTCGCATATTCGGAGAAACAGTTCCTCTCCAGTGTCATAGACGTCGTTGAAAGGCTGGCGTCTTCTCGTCTCGGCCAGGCCGATGACGTCGTACTTTATCCTTCTTGCTTGCATGAGCAAGTCTTCTATCGAGGATTCGGATGCAAGTGTACGTGCGTTGTAGGTACAGATCGACAACATACTTCTTTGAAATGCAGGCAGCTTCCATTGGCCCTGAGATTTTAGCAGCCTCTCCGTACTCGTTCTACCCAACGCTGCGAAATTGGGAGCTCTTTCGGGGTCAGGGGAATGCGGCTTGTTTTTTTTTTGCTGTTTTTAGTTTTTTGATATCAACGTATAACTTGCTGGGCTCTAAACGTGGGGCTTGGTATACTCACGAGTAGCTTGCAGGCTCTCCCAGACTGTACATGGAGCTTATTTGTTGGAGGCGACTCCTTACCGCCTCCCATATACTTCCCAGTCACTTGATTGCAGGCTTTTGGCCGAGTTGACCCATATAATACAATCCACATAAACAAGAACGCACCTAGAAAAGCATTCATGAATACGTTTTGCAAATAGAGAAAGTATGTGCCAAATCACCGCAGCAGAAACAGGGAGTCCATCCTCGGATTCGCCTGCGTCTCAGGAGAGCAAAGGCATTACAACTCATTATTGCGGCCAGAGTTTCGGCAGCTTCATCTTCTTTAGAGAAGCAGCTATATTGGAGTCGAGTATCCGCGCCAATAAGGGCTTAAAATTAGCTGTAGTGGGAAAGTGTAACAGCATCCTTCATGCTTATCAATAAACCCAGATATCGTTGTGTATATACGCGTATATGAATATATATATATATGTCGAGGTTAAATGACCGCAGTAAAAATGAAATTTGGAGCTGTAAATACAGCTTTAGTTTGTCGAGATTTCAGTATAAAGCGTTTAAAAGAAATTTTCAGCTGCTGGAAATTTGATACAAAGCATTCCTGTTGTTTTAGAACGCGGCTGGTATCAGCGTACATGCGCATTGCAGTTTTTGCGCAATGAAACCGAATCCGTGATTGGTAACCATAAAAGAGGTGTGGTTTATTTCGGAGACGATGACAATTCCTATGATACACGACTATTCACCGATTACATCAGAAATGTGAAAAAGCTCGGAATGTGGGCAGTTGGTAAGCGATGAAATCATAGAAAAAACGTTGTGCAGCTATCTTTGACCATGCCTTCATTAAGGACTGGCAGGCGGCGGTCCATTAGAATCACCTGTGGTTGTCAATGGTACAGTAGTTGGCTACAAAACGCAATGGAGACCAGAACGAAAATTTGGTGTAGATATGGCCGGTTTTGCCGTTAATCTCAACGATGTGCTGAGGTACATATGAGTTCTAATTTACGTTGTCTTTATGAACTTTCATCTTGAATGTGGCAATCTCAGGACCACCGTTGTCTTCGGAAAATCTTGCAAAAGTGGATTCGATGCACCAGAGCCGTGCTTTCTAGATGATATGGGTTTCAATCAAACTGATATTGAACCTTTCGGTGTTGGAGAATACAGTGATAAAGTCAGTTTAATAACGAGTAATTTTTTAACAAAGCAAAGCAATCAGAATTATCAATGCAAGCTGGTCAGTCAGCAAGCTAATTTCACGAATTCCATGTCAACGTCCAAAACCTGTGGTTGCAAATATGTTTGTAGAGCACTGAGCAGATAAAACTGTTAGGAGCATCAAGCCTTTGTAGCGAATCCATAAGTGCGCTGAAATTTTTTCTGTTGTCGTAAAACCTGATAAACAGATTGTCCAGCCCATATATGACTTGACTTGACTTGACTGACTGACTTGCGGTGGCGTACTGATGTATCAAGTTAATGACTGCATCCTCCTAGATAAATATGATACCGGTTAGAGAACTTCGAAGAGTTAGGTAGTTTTGTTTTCCAGTAGCAATGAAGCCAAAATGCATGTGTACATTGAAGACTCCTCTAACCGTTGCGCTACGTAATCCCTCACGGTGGAGAGCACCAAACGGAATTCGTTTTGTTATCAGTTGACAATGAATAAGATTAAGGAAATTTTCTTGAATTCTTCAGAGGTGTAGCACGCTTCAGAAATTTTGCCCGAACAGGATTTCACGTTCTCACGATTTTCTATTTTATTCTGTTTTCGACTATAAGATTTTTAAACATTTTTCTCCACTGGTTTCCTGCACTGTGGTCAAGTTTTCCACCTCGATGTCGAACAATGACGATCTAGATTTTGCTGTTTATCGCTCTGCAGCTGAGTTATATAAGAGGAAAAATTGTCCGACGTCTCCGTTTGGCGGCTTAACCAGGAGTAAACCTGTGCCAAGATAACGCGGTAGAAGTCTGTGGTTAACGGATGGTGAAAAAAAAGAAAACAAAGTTTGCCAACGGAAAATGTGATAATTTTGTGTTTTTTTGCGGAGTGCAACGGATTAAGCTCTGGCACGTAGAAGGGATGCACAGTGTTACTGCTGGTACCAGTTAAAGTTAGTCGATAATTAGCGGAATTACAGATGATATAGATGACACGTTCAGATTTCCCTCATGAAGGGATCTCATCTCGGTTAAACGAGAGGCAACGTGAGGCGTCCCCACGTGGCGGATAGAGGGTTAATCGCAAACTAAAAGAAATCTTTTGCTGAACAGGCACACAGGTGGATCCACGTGAAAGGCTTCCTGCTTCTGCTGCACCTATTTGATGCACGCCTTCTATGTTTACGGGGACGTATTTATACTTGTGTGCATTCGTGTGTTCTCATTTATGTGGATTGTATTATACGAGTCAATACGGCTAAAAGCCTGTAACAAAGTGTTTAGGAAGTATATGGGTGGTGGTTAGGTGTCTCCTCAAGCTTGCTCTGGAGGTAAAATAGAATTCCCAAAACCCTGTTCTCAGCGCTGAGTGTGGGGACAACTGAATGAAGAACAGCATAACGAAATAGAACAAATCATGCCAAATCGAAGATTCTACTTACCAATATCACTGTCATTACAATTTCTACAAGGAGTTAGACCACTCCTCCTTCGCGCGCAATTTTATTTCTCGAGAAAAGAAAAGGCCGCTAAATCGAAAAAAACGGAATTCCAAAACCACCATAAACGGTGATTTTTTCATTTTTTAGCCGATTGTTTGAAAAATGTCGTTCTTAATAACATCGATAAGGAATGCAGTGGGCTCCTTCTTAGCGTTATGAAAGCTTAGTTCAAATATCACCATGAGATGTCTATCTCCAGAAACACTTAAACTGTTGTGCTAGTGTGGAATCGCGCGGGTTAAAGCCAACCACCAACTGCCATTCGAACTTGCAAAACAGCGAAGGCAGGTCATAGACGAAGATCCTGAAGCTCTTAAAGACAAAAGAGCAGCAGCTATAGCGAAACTGCAGATGCTAGGAAAAGCATTCGCAAAGTCCACCGAAACATCGCCAATTATTAAACCAAGATGACTATACTCGAGCACACTGATGGAACAGTTACAGCTTCTAGAAAGGCAATATGGCAAATCGTCTTCGGTTACTGCTCAAATCCCTTTAGTAGCCGCGTTCTCCTCCCATCACATGATATAAAGGAGTGTGGATATGTCGTTCCACCGGTTCTCCTTCCCGAAACCCGACATGTTGTTTCGTCAGTAAAAAATTCAACAGCACTTGCTCTAGACAGGATAAGACTTGAACATCTGAAGACCTCTCCTCCAGTCTTCAAAAAGACATTGCTCCGACTTTTCACATGTTACCTATCAGAACGCAATGTTGCCTCCACGATATCGGTGACTATTGTCCAATCTTCTCAATGTCTATCGTCTACAAACTTTTCAGTAGAGTCATCCTTAACAGGATCGATAAAACACTAGACGATGGACAGCTACGGAAGCAAGCGGGGTTTCGAAAATGATTCCGTAGGATGGACCACATCTTTTCAATAACAATACTATCGCGAAGAGTCTATAGAAATCCTCTCTATTTCTCTCACTTTCACGTATCTAAGGAAGGCTTTTGACTCAGTCGAGGCGGAAGCAGTTGGAAGGCCTAAACAGTCAGGAATTTTCCTACATCAATATGTAGAGATTCTTCGTAAGCTGTGTAGAAACTTTACAGCCAAAAAAATATCACCATTGTATAACGATATCAACATCGAGTTAAAAAATAACGTTCAGGTAAGGCGATACCGTCTTGCTAATGTTGTATGTCGCTATTATCCAGAACTTCGTGCAAATATTGGAACTGGATAACGTGGAAGTGAGAATGGATGGCCGGAAGTTCCATCTTCGCGTGGCTGATGGCATCGTTCTTTACACCATTGAACAGCCAGGCGTAATGAATACTTGCCATTAAGCTTATGGGAAGTCTTTGACTAAATCTCACAAAACCAATGCTTATGAGAAATATGAGGAATGCAATGGTTTCGCAGGCTCCATTCACCTCAACGGAATGAATATCTCTGAATGCATCAGCTACGCATGTGTAGGTCGATAAAACCTTGTGGCCAGGTAAGCAAGAAGGAAATCCGGTCAGCGTAATAAAATGCGGAGCTGAGAAGACGGTGCTACGGACAAATCGTTTCATTTTGTGGCAAGTGGCAGATGGTAACTGAAGCTCCGAGGTGCGCTAACGATAAAAAAATAGGCCGTTCCATATGGAAAACTCTTGAAGATAAGGAGAGCCGAAAACATAATGCGTCTGAATGATATACGATGGGCCAGATCAATTAGTGATTGGATTTTTCGAGATGTTAAGAGCACTCTGCGAAGACCACCGATCCGATGGTCAGAGTTTTTCGAAAAAACAGATGAAGGATACAATGATCATCGCCTTCCTAGGGAGAGCAAATGATTGGAATAATCTTGCACGCCACAGGAAGAAATGGAAGAATTACAGGAGCCCGCTCTAGTCGCTCGAANTTCAGTGGGAATACAGGTGATAGACGTCACTTTAGCAGTAGCTTAAAAAAAATAAAGGATAAAGCTCTCGGCGTTGATCAATTCCTGAGGGATGCGTCACGTATTTGACTTCATTAAGCATCTTTTTGAGGTGATTGAATGCATATCTGGACTTTAGAATTTAAGTCGAATCGATGTATCGAGCCAGTGTTGCTACTTTCCCAGACAAGTCTGGTACCAATTTACCGATCCCGGAGGGATGGAAGGCTTGGCGGCCCATGGGCGTGGCGTTGTTTCCACGTCTGTGTTTCAGGGCGCCTCCGACCACTGCGTTAGACACGCTCCTTTCGATTTGATATATGAAAAAAATAAATGAAGCTTATAAAAGTTCGAATAACTTTGCTAGTTGCCTTTAGTGTTGATCTACTTAAATGATTAATTGATTGATGGGAAATATTTTCAAGTTATAATGTTTATTTTCAGGCCGAACATGAAATTCTAGTTTGGCATACGAAGACGTTAGAACCGAAATTCAACGGCAAACAAATTAATACAGACGGATTCGTCGTTGAAATTTAAAGTTTACTCTGAGAGCCAGAGGAAAGCTGGTGAGGGCAAGAAGTGAAAAGGAGTGGGAAAAGATACAGAGACAGAAAAATTCACTTATGTGAAAACACTAAATATCTACCATTTTATATTTTTCGTGCGGTTGTTTTTTTT
>UYYA01005109.1:0-40029 GCA_900624975.1 Angiostrongylus costaricensis
CGGTCCAGAGTTTTGCAAATATCTCAGCAACGTTGTGGTTGTATTTCGCTTAGTAACCTGCCATGAAAATTATAGAAGGCAGAAAACAAAACGTTAAACATATCCGAATTGTGTTTGGCAGGTAAAACATAGTAAAATATAGCACATTATAGGAACGTTCTACCACTAATTGGGTAAAACAAAGGCTTCTCTATGATTCGCTGTTCTCTTGATAAGCACACTCGAGGTTAGTTCATGCTACTCTACAACCCCGTGATGTTCATAACCTATTAGGTTCTCTAATTGTTGGAAATTTATCGTTTGTGGTCAAAAAACCCAGCATTTGGCGTGTTAAAATCGCAGGCAAGTTCACGGTGCTCTTCGGCCTCCGAGAAATCAAAGCTGGTTATGTACGTGTTTGTTCTACTTATCAAACATTTGTATTACCGGTTCATATTTCGTAAATTAACAGGGTGGTTTTCAATTTTTGATAAGATTTTATGGCAGCTCATACAAAAGACTCGTATTTAAATAAAAACTTCAGATCGCTTTGTAAAAAATGAGCCAGTGTTAGGGCTGTCTGTCTGGTGGCGATATTCCATCGTGGATCCTCCTTCGGTGCCAAAACCTGAACAGTAAAAAATCACTAAAAAAAAAAGGCGGAACATTGTAATAAATAGAGCTCAAAGATGGCTAGCGTTGATTAATTTCCGAGGTCTGCCTCATGTATTAAACTCTATCCGTAGCTTACACGAGGTTGATAATGATATTTATTTATTTTCGGCTAACGTTTCGACGTCTTCGTCTTCCTCAGAGCCGATGATCCGAATCGAGTCCATGCTTGTTGTTCGTCTCGACGTTGCAGCTTCGCCTTCGTGTCGAGTCAGGTCTTCCTCAGTGAGCCATCTTCTCGAATGAGGCATCCTCACTCAGTGATGCAATTTTATACAACAACCATAGACCATCGACTCGGATCATCGGCTCTGAAAAAGACGAAGACGTCGAAACGTTAGCTGAAAATGAATAAATATCATTATCAACCTCGTGTAAGCTCATCAAAGAAAGAATACATATTGATTCGTGATACCGAGGTTCAAGGAAAGTCGGTTTCGAAATATCTATTCGTAGCATTGCAGAGATGAATAAATTCATATTTCCAAATAGTCTCTTTATGCTCATATAGAGCTCTAAGACGAATTCTCCGACCCTGAGGAAATGAAAGGGTTGGTGAGTCTGGAACAGGGAGTCGAACCGAAGAGCGCGAGTGTATGGTAGAACGCTCCTTGCCACTGCGCTACACTATTTCCCTAATCATGCAATTGCAATGACGATGCAATCTCGTAACTACAGGTTTTAAGTGAAGTCTTCTTGGTGTTCTTGACAAGAAAGCAAAGTGATGACATTTTGTTCTAAAACTTGAAAAGATATCAAACTGTTCGAATTTAGCAGAGGACCTCATCTACGCCTCATTTGCGAAGAAAGAAAAGCAATTGATAAGATCTATAGACTGACAAAGTGAGGCACAAAGACTAGTAATGCTAGTGAACAGCATGATTACATTGAAATCGATGTGTAACTTCTGTAATGTCTCAACTCTTACCTTAAACGCGTCATCCGGTAAATCGATATACATATTGCGATGTATCCGGACTATTTCGTACCATTGTCGTTTAGCATCAGACACTGAAAAGAAAAGACTAACAATAGCCGAACAGGGGTAATGCTACTACGTCCTACAATGCAATGGCGTGGCATGCGCAATAGTTAGTGATACGCCTCAATACACACGTCATCACTGGTTTCGAATCTGTGAAATGAAGAAACGACGCTCCTCGAGCGTTGTAGAAATCTACCCAAAACGTCTCTGGGAGGATAGGAAACGCTGACAGGGTGCACTGATAGGGTTCTTTTTGTAAGCCTTTTTGCAGGCAAAAAACGTGCATTTAATTATCACTCCGAAGCTGTGTATAGACTCGAATGCATCGCGCAACCCAAAGGGATTGAACGACGCCAAACGCTTTTGTTATATAACAGCTCGACTCTCATTTATTTTGCAATATATCGAAGACTAAGTCGGACGAACTGAGATGAGCCAATGAATGGCAAAATCAAGTTTTGACTGCAAAGTTTACTCACACTGAAGTCTTAACGCCTATCTTGGTTTGAAGGTGTCTCCAAGTGTCGAACTGTGACGCACAGCAGGAATTCATCTCCCAGTAGGGCCACTCTTGCCGAGAGGGATATTGGCAGTTCCGGGCGAAAGCTCAGCTAGGGTAAACTTACGCAATTTAGCAGAGCTCTGCGAGTCACCTGGGGCTCGCTAAAATCATTTTGAAAAGGTATCACACCATTAATTTAATACAATCCGTCTCCCTCTCGAAATTTGAGACCATTGAGCAAATCTCGTACAGGACGGTGGGGGACAAATGGGACTTAACCAATCGACAGCTAACAGCTCTGCCGCTGAAACAATGCAGTTCAAGCGGAATGTTATACAAGAGATTTGGATTGACAGAAAAATGATAACGAAGAAAACAGTGTAGCTATCTGATTTTCCTCCACGACTGTTACAAACACAGTCTATGGAATGGACTTGAAGAACTTTTACTTTCCACTTCAATTACGGCTCCGTGAAATGTGGACATTGCTTCATTGCTGTTTCGGAACATAGCAAACACTTTGTCGACATGGAATCGTTTTGAGCACCAGATTTTCCTTAAGTATTCAAAGATTTGCCCTAGAGCTTGAGAAGCGTAATTGTTACAGATGTCGTGTAGTGCGCGCTCTATTGACCTATTGGTTCGACCCTGCCCAGACCACCTGTCTTCAATACCTCCGCGGTTCCCAAATCATTATCAGATTTCTCTAGGAAAGAATGTAACGTATCAGCAAAGGTCGACCACTGTGTACAATGAAGGCCTGTGAAAGCCCAGCTGAGCAGAATCAGGATTCCAAGAAAAACCCAACACAACAACATTCAGTGACATTGTTATACCTTTTTATTTTCTGCCTACTATAATTTCGCAGCAGGGTACTAAGCGAAATACAACCACAACGTTGCTGAGATATTTGCAAAACTCTGGACCTCAGGTGTCTATGGTGGGGAACGAAAGCGCCATTGTCCTTTCCGGGGAGTAACGCGTTCACCACCACACCATGCGGGTCCTTTGTTTCGCCTGTCTCTCAGCTATTTCTATCGATCTTTGCCACAGCAGTCACCCGTCAACGGGATTGATCTGAGGCGCCCAAATCGGCATAGAACCCAGTTAAGCTGCGGCTGTAGTTGAAATTCCAATGTTATACTTTTTTTATTTTCTGCCTACTATAATTTCGCGGTAGGGTACTAAGTGAAATACAACGACAACGTTGCTGAGATATTAGACACCATAGACACCTGCGGTCCAGAGTTTTGCAAATATCTCAGCAACGTTGTGGTTGTATTCAGTGACATTGTTGAAGAATAATTTTAAACCACTGGCCGAACCCACGTGCGAAGTTAGAAGATGTTCATGGATGAGAGGTGAGAGACAACGGACCGCATGAAGGAAGAGCTAATATCAGCAACTATCCCAAGTCGGGTCATATAATTAAGTATGAACAATTACTTCCTGTCAAATTTTTTTATTTGATCCGTCTTCACATCTACCATGCGGATTCCAGCACTTCTCACATTCGATTCGCTTCCTCCTATCCATTGTCTACGAAGATCTTCCAACTTTTACGTGTGGCTTCGGTTGCTGTTTGAGGATTTCCATTCCATCTTGAATGTCGTAGAATGCTGGTCGAGCAGTTCTTCCTGGAGTCCTGAGATAGCCGTGCTGGAGCGTTCCCAATTAGATTGCAGAGAGCGATTTTCTTCCCAGACAAGTTTGGCACCAATTCCCCGACCACGGGTGGATGAGAGGCCTGGTTGGCCAGAGGAATCGAATTAGTACCATGCTTGTGATGACAAGCATCACTACCACTATTCTACCCGCCCCCTGTCAAATACATAATATAAATGTTAAATATTATACATATATACTATGATATATCATATCAACATATTTTCTCAGTATTTCTCAAGGATGTCTTGATCTTTTCTGAGTAACATTCGGAAATTGAGATTTTCTGAATGGAAGCAGTCTATGGAAAAGTTACTGGCAGTGATGCCGTACCTGTGATTTCGAATAGATCGGCAATCACCTCCCATGCCTTCTCGGCCTTCTTCGATCGTTGATTATCGTATATTTCCGGATGAATCCGAATCGCAGCTACAAACTCCGGTAGAAGCTCATGATGTAACGCCATCTGAAAAACAAACACTAGATAGACGAACAGACAAGGCTGACATACTTGACATGATCGAATGTGTCTGCTTTTCGCCATTTTCTAAACTGTTGTGCAAAAATTGAGAAAAGAAATTACTCTATATTAAATAAAAACAGTAGATGAATAGGATTTTGCCCCTTAAGAGAAAAATTATCTTGTCCATAAACTCAACAATATCAGTAAAGTGGAAACTGGTAGAAATTCGAAGGATTACATGATATATGGCGCTCCACAAAGGGAGCGTGTGGCGTAGTGGCCGTAGGTGCACTGTAATACATAGATGGTAGATCGGTCCCCGCGCCCCTAGATCACCAAGCCCTCCATCCCTCCGGTCGGAAAACTGGTGCCAGACTTGTCTGGGAGGATGGCGGCACTAGCTCAATACATCGGTAGGCCACCGCGAGTCATTCGTTGTAAAGGCCAGATTGTATTCAATCACCTCCAAACGATGCTTAATGAAGTCGAATGCATGGTACATCCCTCAGCGATTGATCAACACCGAGCGGTTTACTTTTTAGTCTTTTATGGCAATCCCTTAATACTAGAAGTAAGCCGGAGGAAATCAATTATGGCAAAAAGTAACGAAAATGGCTAAGAAAAATGAAGACTGAAGTTGGGAACAAAAAATTTTAGTGACTAGTATAGTCAATCTAAATGCTTTTTATTCTGTAGAATTTCTCTTGTTTTTACATCTCCAGTGTAAATTCGCACATAATGGACGGCATGAATTGATTTCGATGCATGCGAGGTGAAAGCAACTTGCTATTTCAGTTTAAACCAGCATATCTCAGCTTATAACGAAGGCTATTTGTTGGAATAAAAAAACTACAACAATCTACCGACATTTGCTAACAAGGCAGAAGTTCTCTTATTTCACCAAGACTCTGAGTTCCTGGAACTCACGAAGCTACCACTTCCTTCGCCGAGAAAATAGACTAGTCATTTTTGCCATAGTCAGTTATCGAAAAATCAGCATAGCCTGTTTTCTGTTAATCAAAATCACTTGCTCACCTTGCCAAAAAATGACAAAAGTGAGTTTGGAGTCCGAAAAAGGCTTAAAAAGTGGTCCGAATAAATGCAACTGAGGAATTTAAAAATATAAAGAACTAAACGTCAGTCAGATACTTTGTGAAGAATCTTAAAGCATAACTGAAGCCATTTAAAATGGCGATTGTTGGAAGGATACGCAGCTAAAAGGAGAAAAGCGCCTAGATAAAGCAACAATTTCTTAAAACTTTCTCAGAATCTCATATTAATATTACCCTTTTCAATAAGAACACAAATTTATACTCTAGTAGTCTATATAATCCATCTCAAAGACGGTTTCACTTTATGGATTAAAGAAAGACACAAGGATTAAAAGGGGAAAAATTTTGGATTCGTGAGGAATGAATACAGAACTCTGATGTTTTTTTTAATTTTCCAAATTTATTATACTTCAGTAAGAAGTATACAACCTACAATCGGCAGAGTAATCGATTACTTGAGCCTTCAAGTAAACACTGGCCGCTTTTCTGAAACGAAACGACGGCATATGCTGGGAGCCCATGAATTGCTGCAGTTCTGACTGGAGTCGTCGATGTTTTTGAGATGCCTTCTAAGAAGTTAGTTTTTATATGTAAAAGATTTGAAAATCAATAGACGTATGATGCGGACCATGAAGAGCTGTGCCCAATTTGAGTGCCTCCAGTTGCTGACGAACCACCTAAGCCAGATCCAAAGGAGAGTCGACGTGATCATTATGGAAGGCTGCACTAAAAAGTGTGCAAGAATAAGGGTTTGACCTTTGTTATGTTGATAGCTATTTTCTCCAGTGTAGCCAAAAGATTCCAAGAAAGCCTCTATGACGAAGCACCTTAAAGGTCTTCATACCCTCGTCAGGTTGTGATTAAGAAATCCTTACTTTCCGGATGCAGTAACTTTAACTGGAAGACCGACTATCGTATAACTCAGTTCGTGTGTGTTACCTAGTGTGGAGTCTACTGACTAGACACTGTGCCACCTGCATGTACACGTAGTGACCTCGAACGTCCGTCTAAATGTCCGTTAGTGTCAAAACTGGGAAATCGTACTTTGTACTTACTCCTGCCCAAGACGAATCTTATATTGCCGGATATGACAGCCGTTTTGTTATTTGTTGTAGAAGATCAGTCAATTTTGCTGTTTACATGCTTTGTTTCTCCGTCACTCTTTCACAACACTATTCTCTTTTCCTCGATTGCGCGTTTAGCTCGTGGTTAAATATGCCCTATAATACAAATAAACGGAGATGCTTGCTGGTTCGGTCGCACGCCACTACGGGCGAACCAATACTGTCCGTCCCTCCAGGGTCGGCGAATCAATACCAGGAGTGGCTGGTATGACGAAAAAGGACCGTTCTAATACCTCAGTAGGGCCTTGCAAGACATTGCAGTGGTAAAACTTACATTCAGGCACCTTCACAGTGTTGTGAATGAAATCAAATGCACGCCGCATCCGTCATAAAATAGTAAACATTGGACGCTTTATCCTTTATCCTCTATGTCTTTTTTATACACTTGAAAAACACATAGACGTTGATGACCATATTGACAACACTGACGACCAACACGACTTTATGATTGCAGTGGTTTTTTCCTCCTTTTTGTCATCTTTATCATTGAAAAAGAAAGTATTGGTACATGAACAACATAGGGAAGTGTCTGCGGTTGGGAACGAACGCTCTACTATCCTTTTCGGGACCCGCATGATGTGGCGGTGGTGGACACGTTATCCCCCGGGAAGGCTAATAATGCGTTCGTTCCCCACAACAAACACCTGTGGTCTGGAGTTTTGCAAATATTTCACTATCGTTGTGGTTGTATTTCGAATAATACCCAGCCGGTGAAAGTCGTAGTAGGCAGAAACTAAAAAATAAACGTAGGGAAGTGTTTTCAATCAAATGCGTTGTCTATACGTACATCACACTTCAATGTCGCCGAATATTTTTAACGAGATGTAAAAAAAGGAAGCGAATAGGAGGAGAGCATTAATTGAGGAGGTTCGAAGTGGATCCAAGGTATTAAAAATGCAACGCCTCGCTTAGAGAAGCGTGAAGCCCAGCGACTGCTTCGCATACTTGAGCAGACCGGCCCTTCCCTCAAGTGTTAACGTTCAGCCGTTTTCGGCTTAAAAATTCGAAAATGATTCACTCCCCTGTCGGGAGAAAAAAGAAACAATCCTTCACGACGTTGAACGATTACCGTCAAGTAGATTTCAAACAGATGAGAAGAGAAGGAAATTAACTGCTAATAAGAGAAACACAAGAAAAATAACTGAATAAGAAATTTTAAAACAGAGCACGATTATTTGAAATGCCTTTCAGCAGAAATTTGAACAGCGCGTCAGTATCTCTACATCATAATAAAAAATCACAAATATAGCCCTGAGATTTGATAGGAGGTCCATAAGGTTGTTCCATGAATGGCGTATTGAGTGAAGGGCTGATGGGTAGCCAGTACAAACCGATCAGACTCTCCAGGATGCAATAAAGTGTTCGTCATCTGGAACCGATCTGCTTCAAAGCTTCGGAATGTGGTGAAGTACTACTATATCGTCTATGAAACCGACCATAATTTCGGACTCAAGCAATTATTAAAAATAAATAGTCTTAATCTTAATGAAGAATAAAGGATAGAACGGTGACGTTGATAAACCCTTTGGGATAGACGTTGCATTCCTCTGCATTCATAGCAACGTAGAGGAGATTGAACACATCTTTTTTTGAAGAATGGCTTACGAAAGCCTACCGAGCAAAAAGTCAGTGTTTTTGTCTGGCGAGAGAACCCTGGCACCTATTTTCTTTCCTTATACGGATGGAGTACTTGGTTAGCCCAGAAATCGGAATCGAACCAGAGGCAACGTGTGTATTGTATGCCAACTCTAACCAATTTTTGCGCAAGTGCCCAAACAGATCATGTAGAATATGCCAACGAAGAAAAAATGGCGATAGAAGCTAGAGATATGATGCTTTAAGAGTGAGCTAGTGCAAGAAGACAATAAACGGCAGCGACGTCTAAGGATGAACGTCACTGTGATAAAAGAAGAGCTGAAGCAAAACTGCTTAACGATGAATGGAGCAAGTTTACTGCTGAAATCGGAAAAGCTAAAGAAAACCACAGATGATGTTTGAGTTTTTATTTGCTACCTATTATTTTTTCATTAAGAAGGGATTGAAGAAGGAGGAATTAGGCAAAAGAAGGAGAGCAACTTGGACCGCGTCCAGGCCTCTCAAAGAACCCACTGACCAACTAAGGAACCCAAAATTTCGCGCCTACCTTTCCAATTCAACGGATTAAGCGCTGTGTTATGCTGCAGAAATGTAGGCTGATGCTTCAACTATGTCAAGAATACTGCACACCTCCAAAGAGCGCTTGGACGATGTTTTCTGGAAAATAACCGCCAGACACGTCTCGCCGGAACACAAAGCTCTGATCCTCGAAACCTTTCTCATATTCGAGTCCCAGTAAATCACACTAACAGACGACTGATGGACAAAAAGAGCTGTAAAGTGGACTCCACGAAGATTCAGGCGCTCCGAGGGCGACAATTTAAACGCTGACGGACGTGTAGCTGCGGTTATTTTACAGATCGCGGTATGAGACTCGCGGCAGCCATTATGCTCGAGTTGAATTACCTCCATAGACGACAACTGCTAGGCAAAAAGACCAGTGGAAAATTTGCTGGTGTCCACACAACTCGTGAAGATGGGCAGTCCCAAGTGTCCAAGTACGTAACTATTTTTTTTTCGTGGCGGGGTATTATGCGAAATAAAACACAGCGATGCTGAGATATTTGCAAAATCCGGACCTCAAGTCAGATTCGAGCCAGCGATTACTCTTTCCGGAAGCTTACAGGTTGCCCACTGCACCACTTAGTTCAGCGCACACTTGTGTTTCCCAGATCGCTCCCATTGACGAGTGATTGCCTATCTCACCGTCAGGGTGAAAATAGGTAGAAAGAAAAGCTAAAATGAAGGTCTCGGTAGTGCAGTGGTTATCATGTGAGCTCCCGGAATGGGTAATCGCGGGTTCGAATTTGGCGCGGGTTCCGAATTTTGCGAAAACACACACCTTTAATATTCCAACGTTAAAGGCATGACAAGCATTCAAAAATTTGGGCGTTGAGAAGGCCATTTGCCATTACTATTAGCATCAAGCATCATTATCATTATCATTATTATTCTTATCGTTACTATTATTATTATTATTGTTATTATTATCGTTGTTAACATCATTTTAGCGCTTTGTGGCGTGATAAGTTAATTTTAGCGACTTCTGAGCTACTGTGACGACTTCAAAGTCACATGAATTATAAAAGAGTTGTAGAAAACAAAGAGGATCGAAGTTGGTTAACGCACAAAGTGATGTGATCGAAAATCAATAATCGATCCGCATTTGGCGAAAGAATGTTAGAGGCGAGTGTCGATTGAAAGCCGTTGTCGAATTTTGCGGAACGGATGAAAAGAAAGAGATGGGTGGAAAAGCAAACAACTCGTAAACGCGAAAAACGCATGTGACTCAGATAACGACGGCCAGCAGCACTTTTACAAGGTTTCTTTCTTCGCGAAATCAGAGCCACGATTTCGACGAATCACTCCGAGTACAGTAACCGACACTTTCTAGTATGCCTTCAACCTCGTAGCGCCAGCGAGTACAACCTCATTCTTTTGCAATAATGAGTCGATAGCTTCCAAACGTCTATTTATTTATTTTCATATTAGTCGAAAGGGCGCGTGTGGCGCAGTGGTCGGAGGCGCCCTCCAACACCCACGTGGAATCGATTCCCTTGTCTATAGCCCACTAATTCTTCCATCTCTCCGGGGTAGGCAAATTGGTAGACTTCTCTGGAACGATAGTAGATAGTATCAGGGAGAATAGATAGGCGATGTATCGGTAGTCTACCACGAGTCATTGTAAAGGCCAAATATACATTCAGTCACCTTCAAACGATGCTTAGTGAAATCGAATGGATGGCGGATCCCATAGCAAATACTTGACACCTGATACCTGAATGACCCGTCCTCACTGGTTGTGCGGGCCCCAGCATAATCTCTCTTTTTCGGAGGTTTGCTGGTTAAGCCATTATGATTCCCTGGAGTCCTGAGGTCGGTTAGACATGTCTTTGTGGTTCATTTTTGGATCATTAAGATTTATACAGAATGCTTCGACAGTTTTGAACGCTAAAGGCTTCGAATCCTATTCGAGGATGTGCGGATGGCGCAGTGGTCGGAGACGTCCTGCAACAGACATGTGGAATCGATCTCTGCGCCCATGGCTCACCAAGCCTTCCATCCCTCCGAGTTCGGCAAATTGGTACCACACTTGTCTGGGAGGATAACAGCACTGGTGGCGATACATCGGTAGGCAACCGCGAGCCATCGTTAAGGCCAGTATGCATTCAATCAGCTCTGAACGATGTTTAATGAAGTCGAATGCATGGCGCAACCCTCAGCGATTGAACAACGCCGAGAGCTTTATTCTATTTTTTTTTATGCGAAGATGCTTACTTTTGCTCCAAAATATTCTCCGTTGTGTCTGTCTGTTGTGTCATATGAGGGATCACGAGCCGGTAAGTCGCGAGGCTACGTGGCGCGTCCCCAGGTGGTGGATAGGAGGTTAATCGCGGACCAAAAGCGATCTTTGCTTCCATGAGACGCAGGTGGACCCAGGAGATGGTCTTCCTGTTTCTGCTGCACTGATTTGGCACATCTGTATTTGCTAGGCGTATTCATGCATGCCTGTGTGGTTGCGTTCTTGCTTATGCAGATTGCATTCTACGAGTCATTTCGGCCAAAAGCCTGTAATCAAGTGATTGCGAAGTATATGGGAAGCAGTTAGGAGTGGCTTCCAACAAATAAGTCCATGTACACTCTGGGAGAGCCTGGCAAGCTACCCGTGAGTATACCCAGACCCCACGTTCAGTGCCCAGCAAGCTATACGTGGGTATCAAGAACGCTAAACACAGTTTAAAAAAAACCGGGCCTCATTCCCCTGACCCCGAATGAGCCCTAATTTCGCAGCGTTAGGTAGGGCGAGTACGGAGAGGCTGCTAAAATCTCAGGGCCAATGGAAGCTGCCTAGACTACAAAGAACTATGGTGGCGATCTGTACCTACAATGCACGTACACTTGCATCCGAATCCCCGATAGAAGAGTTGCTCATGCAAGCAAGAAGGATAAAGTTCAATTAAGACCAATTGAGGTCTTTTGGAGTAAAGCAGCAATAAGAGAAGAGATGAGGAAAGGAGAAATGGTTATTCCAGTTTTTGGCAGTTTAGAAAATAGATGGTACCGTCATGTTATTATTTCTATATAAGGCTGGTCCATAAATTTTTCCTATTCGAAAAATCACGAAAGCGTCGATCAGTTAACCGTATAAGTTTTTCATACGAACATTGCGTCAACTCAATAATATAACCTCTTGCCTAAAGTGATTGATGCTATCCTTCTTATCCATCTGAAATCCCTACATACCCATTCAACAATAGCCACCTGCTCTCATTTAAAGGCACAATATGTCTGCCCTTTCTGATTTTCGACTTCTTGGCCTAACGAATTTGATCCCTGATTTCCGACGTAAGTCGGAATTCTGGATTCACTCCCTCTTTTTTGGGGAAAAAGAATATTCCTACTATTACCTTACGGAACACATGCAATGCTGACTTCTTTTTCGTTCTGACAATGATCAAGTTTACCGTAACCACAATGAAACATTGAGTAAAAATGTTGACGAGAAGCCGAGCGCTTTTGTCCTTTTAACATCATCTCCGATGGTCTTGTAAGCTCCCTAAGCCATTCGTTTACTTCCGCGCAGCATCGACGCCGATTCGTTCATCTTGTTGATTCCTCGACTGAGATATATAGCCTCGAAAAGGCCAGTTCGTTTTATTGGTCCACGGTTGTGTTATTTCACGATCAAGGAAGGCAGGGATGATCTAGGTGAATTTTCACGACGTCTATCATTGGTAGTACTTCATCATTCGGGTTTTGTTCAGAAGAATCCTACTAAAACAGGATGAATAGACATGTAGATTATCCTAATAAAAGTTGCACAATATTGTAAAGAGCATATATGCATTCAATCACGTCAAACAATGCTTAATGAAGTCGAATAAGAATATCCTTCAGGAATTGATCAACACTGAGAGCTTTACACTTTATCCCTTATTCAAATGAAAAAGAACTTTTTTCTTCCATTAAACAGGTACAGCTGAACTTTGATGAATTTCAAGCCCAATCAACAAATTTCTTGCAGTGAGTGAGAAAATTCGAGCAACGTAAAACGTTGAAAGTGTCGCGCGGATTCGGAAACGGATTACAAACCCGACGAGCTTCCGGAAGAACGTCTTCACATCGTCGAAGCGAAGATTGCGGATGTTTCTCCTAAATATAAGAACTAGAAAACCATAACGAGTAGGTAAAAGTGACATATTGTAGTCTTAATAATGTTTAAACGTCATTAAAAAATCATATACGAAGTCTGTCAAGGCGCTACTAACTTTCGATGGAATTTATAGTATTGCAAAATTATAATAATATCAAGCCCGTTAATGGTGATTGCTGATAGTACCGATCGACAAAACTAGCTGAGAGACGGGCGGAACGAAAGAGCCGCATGGCGTAGTGGTGAACGCGTCAGCCTCCGGGAAGGGTAATAGCGCGTTCGCTCCACACCACAGACACCTGTAGAACGGAGTTTTGCAAATGTCTCAACATCATTGTGGTTGCAATCTATAGTTACTGGCTACAGTCGTTAATAACACATGTTAAAGCAAGGTAGTTCCAGTACATCAAAATCGAGTTGAAGACATCAACGGAAGGAGAAATGAGATCGCTCAGCCCTCTGCTGAAGAAAGGGCGTAATTAGATTGTACATTAAAGGTGCTCTAATAAATGAGAACGAACTCTCCATCCTTCTGGTAATCACAAAGGAGGTTATTGCCTCACTCTTATTCGAAAACAAAACTGACGTTTCGGCAGCTTTTGCCTTCTTCAGAACTTCGAAAGCTCAGGTTGATTGCAATCTAGTCAGCCAAACACTTCCACAGCTCCAACAAAAAAAATCACGGAACCTATAACCTATACGTTTAAAAGAACACCTCCTATTCGTAAAACTTAAAGTTGAGCGAAATATTTCACTAGGCGCGAATCGCACACACAGACGTCACCTACATCACCTGTTGTCCCGTTGAACGTTGAGTGATTCGAGCGGGCGCCAGTAAGCCTTCCATTTTTTCCTATCGCGGGCAAGAGTAGCCCAGTAGGTTCTGCTCGCTATAGGAACTCGTCATAAGCATCATATCTTTTTTCGAGGCTCTTTGTGAAGAACTCTGACTATCGGGTCGGTGGTTTTCCTGCAGTACGTTTGACATCCCGAGGAATCCAGTCACTAACAGCTGTTGTCCATCGGTTGTGATTCATACGCATTACGTGTCCGGCCCACCTTATCTTCGACTGTTTGGCATACAGAACGGCATCTTTGATTTTTGATTGTTGACGCAGGTCAGAGCTTCGGATCCCTTCCTTTACTTGTGTGGAACGGAATACTCCTAGCATCGTCCTTTCGACTGCGCGTTCGATAATGCTGAGCGACCTTTCATCCTGACTACGCAGTGACCAAGTTTCTGACTTATATGTTAGGGCAAGAAGTACTGTTCAGTCGAAAAGATGGGCACGGAGTCGAGTGTTCTTTGTTCTCTTCACTACATCCTGGATGCTCTTGAAAGCTCCCCACGCCGCTCGTTTCCTTCTGCTCAGCTCTGGAGTTAAGTCGTTCAATACGTTGATTTTCTAACCCACAGAGACATAACTGGAGCTTTCCGAGACATTCGTTTCGTTGAGCATGAATGGGGCATACGAAACAAATCCGTTCATCATAAACATCACTTTTGTGAGATTTAATCGAAGACCAATCTTTCCACAGGCTTTATCAAAGCCGTCAAGCATACGTTCCGCCTGGCTGTTTGGTGTTATAAGGACGATGTCATCAGCAAAGCGAAGATGGTGTAACTGTCGACTATTGATTTTCACTCCCATATTATCCCATGCCAATGTTCGCATGACGTTATGGAGAGTGGCGGTAAATGATTTTGGCGAGATGGTATCTCCTTCCCTAGCTCCGCGGCGTCAACGTTAATATCGTTGTGGAATGGTAATACCATCGTTGTGAAATTTTTGTAAAGCTCACGAAGAATCTTTGTGAACAGAGTAGGGACTCCATAACTGTCAAGGGCTTCTATGACTGCTTCTATCTCAACTGAATCAAGGGTCTTCTGTAAATCGATGAAGGTGAGATAGAGAGGTCTTTTGTACTCTCGCGATACTTCAATGAGCCTTGTTACCGTGTGGATGTGGTCCGTCGTACTAAATCCTTTTCGAAACCCTGCTTGCCCACATGACTGTCCTTCGTCTAGTGTTCTGTCAACCCAGTTTAGGATGACTCGAGTGAAAAGTTTGTAGACGACAGACAGTAAGCAGATTGAGCGATAGTTGCCGATATCGTGCAGGTCACCCTTCTTGAACAATAACACAGGCACGCTGGTCTTCCACTGAGTAGGGACCTTGCATTCAAACAGGTAACGTGTGAAGAGCCGAGCCAGTGTGTTTACGAGGGCTGGCGAAACTCTTCGAGACTCTTCGGGTGTTCTGGTCTTATCTTGTCGGACCTGATGCTGTTCGATTTTTCACCGACGAAATGGCATGTCGGTTTTCGGAAGGGCGAAGCGGTGGTACAGCATATCCATCCTCTTTTATTTCATATGACGGAAGGTGGACGTGGCTATCGACGAGATCCGAGTAGTATTCGTGAATGATTTTCTCCATTGCCTTTCTAGGCGCTGTAACTGTTCCGTCTGGGCGCCGGAGAGCAAACATTCTTGTTTTGTAATTGGCGAAGCTTCAGTGGGCTTTGCGAATGCTTTTCCCAGCCTCTGCAGCTCCGGCCATTACCGCTGCTCTTCTCTCTCTAAGATCACCTTTTATGGCCTCTCTGCATTGTTTTGCAAGTTCGGACGTTAGTTCGCGGTTGCCTGCAGCTCGTGTGATTCCATGCAGGCGTATCAGCTCGAGTGTTTCTGGAGAAAGACGTCTCTTCTTGACTTTCGAACTCTCGGCTTTCATAGCGCTAACGTGAAGACGTTGAATGAGCCGATCGTATTCTTCGTCGATATTATCGACAACGGCATCTTCCCAACAGCCAACTAATGAATTGAATAAGTCCCAGTTTGCGGTGATTCTCGGACTTCGATTTTGGAATTTAGCCGTTTTTTCTCCTTTCCCGCGAGAAATAGAATCTTGCAAGAAGGAGATGGTTATCTGATCCCGTGTAGAGTTTCAGGACAACAGCGATATCGATTGGGCAAAACCTTCTATTTACTATGGCGTGGTCTATTTCGTTATGGTACTCTCCATTCGGAGACCCCCACTTCCAGCGTTGAGGATGGCGCTTCTGGAATTGCGAGTTACCCTGGATGGTCTCGTTCGCCATGAGAAACTCAGACAGTCGCTCATCCTGTTCGTTCCATTCTAATCCGCGGGTCCCAATCTGAGGTTCTTCAGACGTTCTTCTTGGGTCTTGCCGTTGAAATCTCCAATGATGACCATGAAGAATGTGTGGTCTTCTCTGCAGAACTTCTCCAAGGTCATATAGAGCGCTTCGACTTCTTCTTCGTCATAGTTTGTTGTTTGCGCGTAAACGACGAAGGTTGTCAAAGCCAGAATTGATCCACGTCTTCTTAATAGTAAACGTCCGATTCGGGTTGTAAGCTGTTCGAATAAGTCGATGTTCATGGACAAACTCGTGTTGACGACAATGCCGACGCTGCCGACTCCTCTATTGGCACATGTTCCGAGGAACAGTTCGTCTCCGGTGTCATAGACGACGTTAAATGGGTGGCGTCGTCTCGTCTCGGCTAGACCAATGACGTCATGCCTTATCCTTCTTGTTTGCATGAGCAAGTCTTCTATCGGGGATTCGGATGTAAGTGTACGTGCATTGTAGGTACAGATCGCCACCATAGTTCTTTGTAGTCCAGGCAGTTTCCATTGGCCTTGGGATTTTAGCAGGCTCTCCGTACTCGTCCTACCCAACGCTGCGAAATTTGGTGCTCATTCGGGGTCAGGCGAATGAGGCCCGTTTTTTTTTACCGTGTTTAGCGTTTTTGATACCCACGTATAGCTTGCTGGGCACTGAACGTGGGGTCTGGGTATACTCACGGGTAGCTTGCCAGGCTCTCCCAGAGTGTACATGGAGCTTATTTGTTGGAGGCCACTCCTAACTGTCTCCCATATACTTCGCAATCACTTGATTACAGGTTTTTGGCCGAAATGACTCGTAGAATGCAATCTGCATAAGCAAGAACGCACCCACACACGCATGTATGAATACGCCTAGCAAATACAGATACTATGTGCCAAATCAGTGCAGCAGAAGCAGGAAGACCATCTCCTGGGTCCACCTGCGTCTCAGGGAAGCAAAGATCGCTTTGGGTCCGCGATTAACCTCCTATCCACCACCTGGGACGCGCCACGTAGCCTCCCGACTAACCGGCTCGTGATCCCTAATATGAGGGAGATCCGTGGACACACAGACACAACGGAGAATATTTTTGAGCAAAAGTAAGCATCTTCGCATAAAAAAAAATAAAGCTCTCGGCGTTGTTCAATCGCTGAGGGATGCGCCATGCATTCGACTTCATTAATCATCGTTCAGAGCTGATTGAATGCATATCTGGCCTTAACGATGACTCGCGGTTGCCTACCGATGTATCGCCAGCAGTGCTGTTATCCTCCCAGACAAGTATGGTACCAATTTGCCGAGCCCGGAGGGATGGAAGGCTTGGTGAGCCATGGGCGCAGAGATCGATTCCGCATCTCTGTTGCAGGACGTCTCCGACCACTGCGCCATCCGCACATCCTCGAATAGGATTCGAAGCCTTTAGCGTTTAAAACTGTCGAAGCATTCTGTATAAATCTTAATGATCCAAAAAAGGACCACAAAGACATATTCCTAATTATCACCCAAGATCTCACACCGTATCTGAGACCCAATATTTTAACGTGAGAGTGGCTCATTACCAAGGCATATGACTTGTGTGTGGTTGGTCTACAGGTGAAATACTAAATGGAATACACAGAAAGCGATGAGTGTGCAAAGAAGCAATTTTTTAATGCCACTGAAACCCAGGTTTAGTGATTCTTCTGTTTGCTTTGCGGAGACGCTTGGTTCACTAGATTGCAGCAAATTTGACCTCTCTAGACTCCGAAGAAGGTTAAATCCGCCGAAACATCAGCCTTTTGTGAATGAAGAGTGAAATAACAGCCTCGTATGTGCTTATTAAAGACAACGAATGATCAGTGCCGACGTTAATAGAAAGTCGGTCTTAGGAATTACTGAAAACGAATTATTTGCCAAGCTATTGTGTTCCATTGATTGAAGGAACTGGATCTGTCATGATGGTAGGCAATGCGGGTAATCTCACATTTACTTGAACATTACAGTCGCACATAGGTTTGCTAGTAAGCTTGCATGAGTTTGTCAAGGACTCTTCCCTATGACTTACTTTCTCCTGCTTTTTCCTTCTGCAGAACTGCTATGAATCTAGTTCCCATATACACCAGTTGATTCTTGCGATGTTGGCCTTTGAAATATCAAAGAGTCGAATCAGATGGAATATAGGGGTATTATGAGGAAAGGGTATTCCATCTCGTAGTTCTTCACGTCTTTCTTATCGCTCCACTTCATTCGATATTTGACTCCAAGGAGTCCAGAAGAGCACGAGATCGCAGAAAACTTAAACTCTGCAGCAGTGAATGGATGACCTGAATCATTCCCGCTAAGAACAGGGATACGTCGTTGAAACGTTTTCAGCAATGCAAAGTTAGTACCACTCTCGCGTAACTTAGGAATAAACCAACAGATTGCATATTTATGCCGAAGTTAGATTTAGAAGGACATGATACTTCATCTACACGATGGCAGTAGAAGAACAAACAGTTAGCACGGTAAGTACCTTTGTAGTATCCATTCTTTAAACAGTGAATGAAAAATGCTGGTGAAAAATTATGCCTGAGGTTTCATAACGTCAATTGTCGGCTTCTTGCCTCATACCAAATTTACACGGAATAAGATTGGCTATGTCGTACTTTACAACTTTATTCACTGATATTGAGGACCTCTCCGATTTAAAAAACCTAGAAAGATCATACAACGCCTATCCGAGGATTCCAGGGATAATCAAGTGGACTAATGTTCAGTGCTATACACAAAGAAGACCAAAAATCCTGAGGCAGTTGCCGAACCTGCACAATAATTGCTAGGACTTTGTGGATGACGGATGTGAGCAAGCGACTCGAATGAAAGAAGTGGAGGAATTCGCACAATAAATGAAGTGTGTCAAATAAACAATAACCCCACCGACTTAGCAGGTGTCAATTCAGGAAGGCAGAACTGCTCGAACGCGAAACAGAACTGCAACATTTCTTGTTCGATCTTCGGCCCGGCGCAGAACTTTGGATAGTGCTTGTAGTACCTATACATAACTCCTCTTTTTATTTAAAGCACTAGTTCTGCTTGTTATAGATTTTAGCGAAAGATAAACAATGTTCGGTATTACCTCTGACAGTAGGTGAGCACTGGTATAACGCCGGCAGTTGATGTACATGCTGAGGGATATGATTTACAGAATGGAATCTGAATTAAAACCTTTGCTTATTTATTCATTTTTTGTTCTTCTCTGTCTACACTAATACTTAGTGAACTTGTGGGTATTCAATAAATGCCGATTTAAAAACGCCTGGCATAACTATGTTTTTACAGGATAAAAAGAGAGAGGCGTATAGCGCAGTGATTAGAGCCACCTAACAATACACTTGTTGGTCATCGCTGGTTCGATTCCATGTACCAGACTCACTAAGCCTTCAATCTCTCCACAGTCTGCAAATTGGTGGCAGATTTGTCAAGGAGGGTAGAAGCACTGAATTAATAGATTGTTAGGCCACCGCGAGTCACTGTATAGGCCGTCAGGTATGCATTCATGACCCCTAATGATAGTAGAGGACGTGGAATGCATGGTGCACCGTTCAATGGTTGATCAATCCAGAAGGCTCTATTCTTTTTTTTTAAGAATAAGAAGGACTGCACTACATATAAAGCAATTTAAAAAAACGTAGAGGTACCCCTTCATTGATAAACTGGACGAGGTTGATACAGAACTTTATTCGGCTGTTTCGATTTCTACGTCTTCATCAGAGCCGATCATCAGAGTCGATGGTCTGCAGTGGTTCACCTTCTCGATGCGGTGTCATCGTCATCGTGTCAAGTCGGATCATTCACACCAAGATTAGATGAAAGTCGGTTTACAATTACATCCCTCACTTCGACCACCTTTATCAGCTTTGAAAACGCCACCGGTATTGATTGAAATTTCAGGATTAGCCTATGCACCAGTGAACACCGCTGACTCTTCCGCTTGTGTTGACAATAGGATCATATTCTCTCCGAAGACGACTCTAATAAGTAATTCCATGATTCATGCTCGAAAATCCGTCTATCGAACACTCAGCATTTGAAAACTCGAATATCGGAAATTAGAGTATCCAACATTCGGCATTCGAAAATTCGGTTATCAAAAAATCGGCACTCGAAAATTCCGTTGCCGAAAACTCGACATTCGGAAATTTGGCTATCGATGGCCTTCGTCATTCGAAAATTCGGCACTCGGAAATTCGGCCATCGAAAGAGCTCGGCGTTCGAAAATCAGGCCATCGAGTACTCCGCACTAGTTCGCCTATCGAATATTCGGCGTTTGAAAATCCGGCGCTCAAAAATTCTGTCATGGAATATTCGGCATTCAGAGGTTTAGCCTTCGAATATTTGTTACTGGCAAATTCGAGTATCGAATAACCGAATTATTTGAATGCACTAGTATTATAATGTACTTCATACAAAAGTGTGCTCGTAGCGCCGTGGTCAGAGGTGTTGTATAATGCACACGTAGTCGTGGTTCGACTCCAAGTCCTTGGCTAGCCAAGACCTCGAGCTTTCCCGGATCTACAAATTTGTACCAGACTTATCGGGAAGAATAAAACCACTGATTTATACACCGGTTGAATCTCGTAATTCAATATATAGTGAAAACATTCATTCAATAAGCTTAAGGATGATTCGAATGGAGACCAATTCATGGCCCATTCTTAAGGAGTTGATTAACGTCAAGTACTACATCCTTATTCCTTACTATTCTTTAGAGGAATAACAAACCGTTGTTTGAAGTCTTACATTTTCAACGATTCAAACAACTGATTCACAAAAATGACAATACGGCGCTGGGCGTCGATTAATCCCTGAAGGACGTGTCATTCCACTCCATTTCGAATTTTAGAGTTGGTTGAGTGCACATTTGGCTTAAATAGTGATTTGGTGGATCCTCTTGATATGTCGTGTAAGGGCTGCTTTCCTCAAAGAAGAGTCCGGTACCAATCTGCTGGTCTCGGAAAGAAGGAATGCCTGGTGCACTCGAAGTGTGGGATCGAACCAGCGACCTATCCAGTGTGTATTGCGAGGCAAGTTTAACTACTGTTCTACACACCCGTTATTTAAGAAAATATTAGACTGAAAGCCTTGAAAACCCATTCATTGAATGAATATTCAAATGCAAGATGTTGAATCAGTACTAAACACAGCAATATGTTCAGCCTTCTCGCATATTCGGACTCATGCGAATAAATGTTTTAACACTGAAAAAATAAAGGATAAAGTTCTCGGTGTTGATTAATCTCTGAGGGATGCGTCATGTATTCGACTTCATTAAACATCGTTGGAGGTGATTGAATGCATATCTGTTCTTTATAATGACTCGGCGTGGCCTGCCGATGTATCGAGCCAGTGTTGCTATTCTCTCAGAAGGGTATGGTACCAATTTACCGACACCGAATGGATGGAAGCCTTGCTGAGCCATGGGCGCGGGGACCGATCCCAAATGCGCGCTGCAGAGCACCTCCGACCGCTGCGCCACACGCGCCATTGTTTTAACACTACTCGTTGAAATATAAGTATGATACTGTTATACCAAGGCTCAATAAACACAAATCGTATTCTGTCACTGGAAATCAAGTCAGCTAGAAAAAACTAGGCAAACAAACACCATTGCTAACATCGCTTAACGGAACTGCATGGAAGGTATTTCTTAATATGTTAAATGACTGTGTGCAAAGAGCTCAGGGGTATTAATGGCGTCCACCACGCGGAAGCTCTAGTTCGAGCACGCATCGAGCAAACCAATCTCCCGATCCCTTAGTAGTTGGCGAGTTGCTGCCAGAATTGTCCACAAATAGCTGGATTCTTCCAATTCCTAAATGCTGCCGAATTTCTGTGAAGAAGATCTGCAAACTCCATAGCACGGGCATCCAGGAAGAGCCCACTTAGCAAGTATGCGACGAGGTTCATGACGAACGGAAACCCTCAAGCAGTAATCGAATGCACACGCAAATCGGGAAAAGCTTCATGAATGATGGGTATAAGGAGACGAATTGAATGAGAGAATTGCTGGAATCGATACAAGTTTGTCGGGTCGTGTAAAAGAAGTGAAACAAAAAACATTGAAAGCCTTCACCTCTTCCACACTGACATCACCGTGGCAGTTCTTAATAAAACGCTCTCGATGCACAACACAGTATTCGCTGACAAACACCAGTACAGATTTCTAAAATTTACCGACTCATTTGATCAATCGAATTTTCATGCATAATGTGCCAATACTTTTTGCCTCGTCGTTTCGCATTATATTAAAGCAGAGTTTAGTATTACAGAGCGCAAATAATGCAGTGATTAGAAGTCCTGTACAATATACAAGTAGGCGCTGGTTTTACCGTTCGCCAGGCCAATCAAGCACCACACCTGTGGGATCGGAAAATATGCACTAAATTTGGTGTGGTCCCAGAGGTGTGGTGCTTTATGGGCCTTGCGAACGGTAAAACTAGCGACTACTTGTAAATTGCACAGCATTTCTAATCACTGCGTTATTTGCGAATAGTATTCTCCGATCCATAAAGGCGGTAATGTGATAAGGCTTGGGACGTACTACACTGGCTGTTCCATAATTATAGGTAAAATTACGCTTGCCCGGCACCCGAGTGAGAAAGGTGTTCGAACTCACACAATAAACGAAAATTATTTGTATTCAAAAGAGATATAATAATACCTACGGTCTCTGTATGATGATTATCGAACAGCTTAGTCGCGACACTACACGATGTGTTCGCAGGTTACGGATAGATGGCCAAAGATGAAAAAGTGTTTGTCTTTCTACACAAGTGAGTAAACGAGATGGAATCACTTTCGCCACCGGCACAGAGCGATTTCTGTCTTCGGGATATACGCAATTGTATCTATCCATACCTACGTAGATGTGGATGCTTCCAATCAAATTGTATCCTGTACTTCGATTCAGCCTTCCACCAAAAATCGGGTGACTGGAAACTAAATAGAAGCTCCCAAGATCGACTTTCTATTAACTTCGGCATTGGATTATAAATATGTTGTTTTCTTTTTTATAGCAATAGCGAGGTTGTTATTCAGCACATCTTTAATTCCTTACAAATATAACACATACAACACAACGGTAGCTGACGTTTCGGCAGTATCGCCTTCTTCAGAGCCTGGAACGGTAAACTAATAGGTAGTTTATTAGGTCAAATGCTTCAACAACGCAAATAGAAAGATGAAAATCTGAACAATAATTACACGATCACCGCTTTCTCCCACCATTTTCTATCTGCCTTCCACCAAGGAAGAACAGCCGCTTCGAGTTGCATATGGCTGATAACTGCACCACCCCACATCAAAAATCTGTCATGAGATACGGTGCTACATCATGCGTTATCTCAAAACATTCTTCCCTGCTATTCATTCTCGGATTTTTGGAATTTATCCAAAAAACCTGGAGAAATTTGCGCGTTAGTGTTTTAGTCTCCCGTGCGATGATAGCGACTTTTGCATTAATTACATTACATTTACATGAATTCAAACACCATTAGGCTATCACATGGTGATAAGGGAGAGAGTTCGTAGTTATTCCCTCCCCCCTCCGTTAGATGTTATGATAACTGAAGAACATCTTAGTGATGTTACCCTTTATCGCCCATCATCTGAAAGGAAATACAAAAGTCAACACCGAAAACTAAACAATCAGTGGATCAAAGTGGCAAAGGCGGCAGGCTCGTCGGTTATTTCACACTTTAAAGTGAGCAGACCAACATACCCCGCCTTATACCTACTTATTAAAACACATAAGTTGGTATCACCTGATGATGTTGCGTCAACTAATCCGTTATCATTTAAGGTTAGACCTATCATCAGCTGTGTAGACAGGCCAACGGATAGGATAACCTGGTTTCTAAGGTTAATACTAATCCAGTTGCTTAAACCTATTCCAGCTCACTTCACGAAAAAGAAATGTTCCTAGAATGTCTACGTAACGCGTCTCCTAACAGCGCGTACGTGATGGAGTCCTTCGATGTTACCGCGTTGTACAACAACGTATCAAATAACTCCGCAATGCAAGCCATCTTCGAACTTCTTGTTGGACATGAAGGACGAATAAATATGCATGGCTTGTCCATCCAGAAGCTAATGACTCTCTTAAACGAATGCGTAAACTGCTCGTTTTCAGAAGGTCTGGGAAATATTTCGCGCAAATAAGGGGATTGGCAATGGGACAGCTACTGATAGCAAGCCTTGCCATTGCGTTTATGTCCAGAATGGAAGCCCCCGTTCTCGGTCTCCGGCCGCTACTCTACTGCAGTTATATAGATGATTGTTTTGTCGTCTTCTGTACACAGGAGGAGATGGACAAATGCTTTGAATTATTGAACGAGTAGTAAGAGTACATCAAGTTCCCGGAGAAACAGAAAGACAACTGGCTCCCGTTTCTAAGCGTTCAAATTAACTTATCAAGTAACGGTTACATGACAAAGTGGTACCGAAAGCCAAGTAATAAGAACATCCCCGTTCATTTCCTTTCTTCCGATCCTTCACACACAAGAAGGGCGCCCGTGAGAAACATGTTTCAAACAGCCACCTCAGTGTTCACAAGTAGGGAACTAAAGGAAGAATCGCACAACTTGGCTGGAGAAATAGCCAACTCCAATGGCTACGAAATTGTAACTCCACGAGATCAGTTTCTAAGGCCAGCGACTCCCCAAAACGAAGGGTTTGGCCGAAACAAAGTCCCGTTTATCTTGCCCTTCATTAGCGCTGAAATAAGTGTAGCGATAAAGTGATGCTTAAGAAGGGCAGATCTAGAGGAATCGGTAGTGATATTTGAAATACCACCGGATACTCTACGTCGTCAATTAGTTCGTAACCGCCTGTGTGACCGCCTATGTGAAACAAGTTGCGTAATTTGCCCTTACGGCAGGGACGGTGATTGCATGAGTTCAGGTACGATATACCTGATCTCTTGTAATAATTGCGGAGATGAATATATTGGCGAAACGGGCAGATCTTTGTGTATCCGCATAAAAGAACACCTAGATGGCAAACGAAAACTAAGGCAAAGTATCCCACTAGGCACGCACAGGATACAAAAGCATAGCGGAGACGATTTTGAAGTAAAAGTCAATATCCTTACACAGGAGACTAAAACACCAGCGCGAAAACTTCTTGACGCTTTTGGATAAATGCCAAAAACCCCGCAATGAATGGCAGGGAGGAATGCCCAAAGGTCATACGCGACCTGACTCCGTATGTTCGTATCAATTTCTGATGTGGGATGGTTCAGTCATCGACCATATGCGGCCCTGAGCGGTTGTTCTTCCTCGGTGGAAGACAGGTGAAAAAACCGGTGGGTTTTTCGAGAAGCCGTAGACCTTGTAATTAATGTTTAGATTTCCATCTTTCTGCTTGTGTTGTTGAAGCGTTTAACCTAGTAAATTACTTATTAGTGTACCCTTCCAGGTTCTGAAGAAGGCGATACTGCCGAAACGCCAGCTACCGTTATGTTGTATGTGTTATATTTGTAAGGAAATAAAGGTGTGCTGAATAACAACCTTGCGATTGCTGTAAAAAAGAGAATAACAGATTTAAATGGAAGCTGTTCGCACTACTGTTAACAACTGAGCGCACGTCTAGTTTAGCAACGCCCGGTTAACCATCCATGAAGCATGAGTATGAACCACTCACCGTAAAACCTAAGCTACCTGTAGGTAACTTTTGTTTCATACCAAAATTGTGATTCGAAGCGCAGTAATGTCATGCAGTAGCGCACCCTTTGTCGTGTTCGACCCGGCAGCGCATCAAACTAGGCCTCCAGTTATCCGAGCTGGCAGAGTGGGATCGGACTTAACTGCGAAAACCGTTTTCGATCGACGATAGCAGACTATTGACTCTAATGAACATTCGGATACGTTCTAATAGAGCTATTCAAGAATATTTCAAAAACCAAATTTCCTATAACCTTGGTATGACAGATCAACATGTGTTTGAATTGTTAAGTTTCCACGAGGTTGATAAATAAATCTTATTTGGTTAACGTTTTCACGTCTTCATCTTTATCAGAGCCGATGATCCGAGTCGATGGTCCGTAGTTGTTGGTCTTCTTGATGTGGCGTTTTTATCTTCGTCTCGAGTCGGATATTCCTCAGGCGAGCACCTCGCGAATGAGGCACACTCACCCCCTCGTGAAGAAAGAATAATAACACCTCGCGTTTGCTCAACAAAAATACGAAGAAAATTACTTGATCAATGCCGAGGTTAATAGAAAGTCGGTCGTGGCAGTTAAAACACATTTGTCAATCTCGCGTGAGCTCAACAATTTTGATGCATATTTAAGACCCCCGAGAAAAATTGCTCGACATTCAACGACATTCATGAAGAAGACAAAATCCCGGATTCACAGCTGAATCCAGACCGCAATCAGAAGAGCCTAGTGCAAGGAACACAAGGAACCGATAGAAAGAAGCAGCGGGATCCGGACAGTGTGTGAAATTGACTCACAGAAGCAAAAAAATAAACCATAAACCTTGTAGTAACAATTAAAAAACATCAGCATTTTTGTAATACATTCGAAAAGCTAGAAACCTTCCAAATGGGCAGAATTTTTTAAAATTCTGTACCAAACTATCTATTAGCACTCACCAACAAAATGGTAAGTACAAAAGTTGAGTACTAAACAACGAAAAATACTGTGCGAAAATACCTATGTTGGTAATTCTACTGACCTCATCTTCAATACTAACTGAAGCAGGTTGTGGCGTCGTTGTCGTACTTGTCGGAGTTGTCACTGTGCCGCCGGCCTGCTACGGTCATCATCACCAATAAGAACCGAGTATAACTCGAAAGACCGACTTTCTATGAACCTCGGCATAAATAGTTGATATATTTATTTATGTGATCTTATAAACTGATCTTCTTAAGCTGACGCGTGTACCAACCTTGCGTCAGCTTAAGAAGATCAGTTTATAAGATCACATAAATAAATATAAGAACCAAGTATGTTTTTCTTTCTTCCTACCTGTTCGGGTGACTTGCTCGGTTTCGGCAACCGTAGAAGGCTACCGAGTTGCTCCTCGTTTTGTGTTGAACTGTTATAATCAGGTTCGTACATCAATGAATTCAATGACGTGTTGAATATCGGTGGAGAAGAAGTAGGAGGAGATCGTGAAAAACATCCGCATTTTTTTTCGCATGAATGTCTACTTTATCCTCTTTCTTCACACCCACATCGTTTACTCATCATACTATTAGAAGAGATGGTTTATGGATGATCTAATCAATAAAAGGTTTAAACATTACAATAATTAAACTCACGAGTAGCATCTGCCCCGGTTTTGATCATAGGTGGAATAATGAACGGTGGTTCAGCGGCCTCCTCACGAATGGCATCTGGCTCGGTTTCGATCATGGCTGGGGAAGCAAGCGGTTGTTCAGCAGTCGCCTTCACACGAGTTGCATCTGACCCCCTGATTTCGATCATGGGTGGGGTAAAAAGCAATAGTTCCGGAGTTGCTTTCCCACTAATGGTATCTGATGTGGTGGCTTCAATCATGGGTGGGGTAACAAGCAATGGTCCCGGAGTTTCTTTATCACGAATAGCATCTGACCCGGTGATTTCGATTATAGGTGGGGTAACAAGTGGTGGTTCAGTGACTGCCCTAACATGAGTAGCATCTGACCCCGTTTCGATCGATTCGATCGCAGGTGGAATAACGAGCGGTATTTCTGCGGTTGCTTTTCCGCGAATAGCATCTGAACCGGTTTCGAGCATGGGTGGGATAACAAGCGATGATTCAGGAGTTGCTTTCTTACGAATGGTATCTGATTTGCTTGTCAGAATGGGTGGAATAATAAGCAGTGGTTGAGGAGTTATACTAAGCTTGGGTGGAGTAACAAGTCGTAGTTCAGCACCATTCCTAGACGGTAATGGAGGGAAATCAGCGCAGAAACTGAGGCTTGGACGACGTCGACATGCACGCTGTAGACAAAAATGTTAAAAACCTTAAGCAACTTCAAAAAATAAAAATTTTCTTTCAACTTTAAAATTTTCCAATTACTGTTTTTCCTTCATAACTCTTAACACAACAGGATAGATTAATCGATTAAGAACACTACGCTCCTCGATTGCGCCAGAGATATATCTTCGACCTTGGTTGATCTATTGCAGTTGATGAACTTCAACAGAAAAATGTTTCGCATATTTTGCTTCAATCTTTATCCATGAAAAAACAGAAGGCTAGATGCAAAACTACTGCTTTCAACTGGTTCGTTCTTCACCAGTAGTGCCACCGGAATTGCGAAGGAGTTCGTCATCTCTAGAGGTAAACCTAGCAACAAGTAAATCTGTGATAGGACACAGCACTGGCACAGAAGTTGGCCGTGCTGGGTAACTTCTCGTAGAAAGAAGTACAAACAAAGGATATCATACTACTAGCACGATGATCTTCGCACCTTTTAAGCTAGAGACACGCACCGAACAGCTGCGATCCATAATAGGACTGACTGAAGTTTGAATTGTCAATACTACAGCTACTCAATGATTAAAACCTTCCAGAAGAACCTTTCGACGATTTACCATAATTTCTCGGTCAGTAAAGTGTTTCGGGAGTTCAGGACCTCATAACTCCATAGAAGAGATTTTGCTCTATCGGACTAATTGTGTGTAAGATTTCTATACGGTGTCCTTTCAAATTCAAATATGTGTAAAACCCGGATTTTTAAAAATTGCAAACAAAATTTCCAGCTTTTAGAAGTTCCAACAAAAGAAGATGGGCTAAACTCCACCGACAACTAACATTCTTAAACTGCTAGTTTTCGCGTTAAACGATTTAAAGGACTTGTGAGACCATACGCACTGGATTCAAGGAATCAGAAAATAACCCATTCTAATTGGACATATCCTATCTGATTTTGAACTTAATACTGAACTGAAACAAAAACCACTAGAATCTGCTCATTTTTACCGAGAAGATTCAGGTTTATCGAGAACTCCATTCATCGAAAAACTAGAATCGTAGAAAGCGCAGTGGTTAGAGAAATGGTGCAATACATGAATGTTTTGAATGAATGTACAATTTAGTTAGTCATCGAGTAACTCGAAGGCCACTAGAATAGTTTGCTTGTGTACTTCGCACCAGAAGCCCTCAGTTAGGCACGATGGTTCAAGCAATACGAAAGAGCATTACACATTTTCTTTGATGAAGTTTCTCTGTGTCTAGCAAGCGGGTCACCTTGATGGACTCATTCGTTCGATTGGTTTGCTCTTGCCTAGGCTAGCATAATGGGAACGTCAAGTTTTTTCTCAGCTTGGGAGAGCCGGCTAAGGTGGTAAATCACTGCTGTACGGTGAGGAACACACTCCAAGATGAAACTGTGAACTGTTGAGAAGACAGTCAAGAAATTTAATTTGGAAATAGCTTCCTCTGCTTTTCTCCCATAAAAGTCTTTTCAAACTAACCTCGATTAGAATCGTTCTGAATTTTTCTTGTGCGACCACAGTAGCAGGTAAGGAGTAGACCAGCACAAGAAGAAGCATATAGATCGAATACTTTCGTTTTCTGACTGGGTGCAAAACAATATTCAAATAGGAGTCTACTTCAACCGAGCGATGGTGAAATAGAGAAATTGAGAGATTAGGCGAAGTGGGTCGGTCGGATGACGCAGTAGTGAAACTGCGCTTCGTTCAAAACAGCAACAGATTGTCGAGTCTGTGAAAATTCAGAGGTCTGAGAAAATCTTTGCGTCCTTTCAAGGTTATCACGCCATACTCAAATGCCACAGTAGAACGGCTTGTCTAACAGGTTTTGGATGACAATACTTCTCAACAACAACTCCTTTCACATCAAACGCTCTAGATTTACTGCGTTAGCCAGAAGGAATAGACCACGCTTTGGAGCAATTCTCACGAAACAACAGAAACTCCATTTCAAAAAAAAATTGTAAACTCCCAGTATAAAACTTTCAAGGGAGAACAGCATGTATGTAAAGGACAGCTTTGAGCCACAAAAAGTCAACACCATAGCTTCCGCATATCAGTTAAACAACAACACTCTCGCGGCGAGTGACACCTATATGCGTCATAATGTTTTCGCGGGAGTGGCTGGGAAAACACCTACAGATCTCNCACCATAGCTTCCGCATATCAGTTAAACAACAACACTCTCGCGGCGAGTGACACCTATATGCGTCATAATGTTTTCGCGGGAGTGGCTGGTAAAACACCTACAGATCTCATTTTCTTTCCGGCGGTTTGTTTTAAGACAAAGAACTATTTTCCTACACGTTAACATTTTATTTTATTGTATGTTATTGTTTCTTATCGACAGGGTATGATGTGAAATACAACCACCATAATGCTGAGATATTTGCAAAGCTTGGGCCGCAGACAAGATCGAACCACGATTGCCCTTCCCGAGGGCTCACGTGTTACTCATCACGTAGTTATTTATATGTTCCTATAAACTGATCGTTTTGAGCTAATGAGAGATTGATGTAGTCGTTTTTGTTGGTTGATGGGTTGACGTTTCGGCGATTTTGCCTTCCTACGAGAAATGATTCCCACTTGTAACAGCACGGCTGTGAGGAGGGCGAACTTGCCAAAATATCAACCCATCAACCAACAACAACAATAAAAACAACCACAACAACGACAACTATACCAATTTCGCACCATCTCAAAAAGATCAACTACAACGTTGCTAAGATATTTGCAAAACTCTGGACCGCAGGTGTCTAACTCCCTGGAAAGGACTATAGCGCGTTCGTTCCCCACCATAGACACCTGCGGTCCAGAGTTTTGCAAATAACTCAGCAACGTTGTGGTTGTATTTCGCTTAGTAACCTGCCATGAAAATTATAGAAGGCAGAAAATAAAACGTTAAACATCAAAAAGATCAGTTCATGAGAATATATAAGTAAATATACCAATTATTTATGCCGACGTTTATAGAAAATCGGTCTTCTGAGTACTAATATATAAGTAAATATACCAATTCCAAGTGCTGACAGTACATCACAGTAGTACTGGAAGAAAGAAAAGGCAAGCGAGGGCCTCGTTAGTGCGGTGGATAACACATGAGCCCCTGGAAAGGGCAATCGCGAGTTTAAATCTGGTCTGGGGGCCAAGCTTTGCAAATATCTTAACAACATGGTGGTCATTTTCCCAAACTTCTTGTATCCAACTGATAGCTTGTAGCACACAGATATTGTGTGGGACGTCTGTCGATAAAAGCTCTATCCTACACTTAGAAAAACACAAAAACCCTTTTCCGTATGAGTTCACTAACCAAGAATTTAGGTGCTAGTCGATTACTATTTCAATTCTGATTGCTATAGTGAATGATAGTTACCGCATAGAGTGTGTGGCATAAAAATTACTGAACTAAAGACCCAACTGGAAGTTGCGAAACACTTCCAAGTGCTGACAGTAATGTGTTCGCATGATGGGCCATAGTAACATAAACATCATTCGTAACCATAAAACGACAGATCAAAGTCTTTTCTATAACCCATCCATGTTCGCAACCCATAAAGTCCTCTAGTTATTAAAAAATTATTGTTTACGTTCAGAAAACCAGTAAGACCATAGAAGGTGAAAATTAGGCATCGCCCAGCCGTAATAAACCCGAGATTAGGTCTCGTCGCGAGAGTGTTAAAGGTGCAAAAAGATAAATCGCTGGGCATTGATCAATCCCACCATGGATTCCGCTCCATTCGTAGCATCGTAGTGTGAATGATTACATATTTAGCCTACACAATGGCTTCCAAAGGCCTACCAACAAATCAAGAGTGTTACAACTTTTAGTAACTGCTTAATCTTTTTTATGAAAAGGTGAAGTCACGTGAGCTCCAGATAATTTAGCAAAATTGGGACTTTAGGTGGGCTTCGAAGCTGCGATTACCCTTACCAGGGTGGAGCTTACGAGTTATACACCGCACTAACCGAGGCCCTTGCTTAAGCTCTCAGTCAGTTTCTTATTATATCGGTGCTATCAGCAATCACCCAAAGAATAGGTAGTAAATAAAAGTAAGAACATTGTGATTTCGACTATAGCTTCAGCTTAACTGGGTTTAATGTCGATTTGTGCTCCCAAGATGATTTGCGTTGACAGGTGATTGCTGATGGAACCAATAGAGTAAAAACATGGCTGAGACATAGGCAAAGCAAGAGCCTCCGTTAGTGTGAGAGATAGCATAGGAGTCCACGGTGAGCCCGGTCGCTGTTTCGAAACCCCAGCTGAGGTTCGCAGTTTTCTTCATGTCTCAGTATCCTTATAATTAATTGGAATTTCACAACATACCCTGCCATTAAGAAGAAAAAGGCAGTAAATAAAAGAGTTAAGATTGTAATTGGACAGTGTTTTCCTTACCAGACAAACTTGATTAGCAAAAGGCGCGGGGGCCGAACCAAAGAATTCGTGTTTATTATAAGGCGTTACTAACCACTGCGCTATACCCGAGAAGATTGTCTTAACATACAATTCCAATGGAGCAGCGGAAATAGCAGTTCTCTAAATTCAAAGTTTCTTTTAAATACCCGCAAGAGTCATTTCTTCGAACAGACTGAAAGCTAACTTCACCCTCTCGACACATGGTTATGCTTAACTTTACATGATTCACTGAGTACTACACCTAATTCCCCGCCGCTCGAGTTTTTTTCAGCAAATTATGAATTGTTAGGAAGCAGGTACTGCTGGTTCAACGCTTCCCTGGGCCAACTAAACCTTTCATGCCTCCAGAATCAGGAAATTTTACAACACTGGCCTGGAAGAAGCTGACTCCCTCCAATCCACAAAGGAGAGCTCCAACGTAGCTATCTCGGAATTCGAAGAAAAATCGACTCCACCAGCATTCAACGAGGTTCATGACGAAGACCAAGAAATCCTCAGGTATAAGAACCTACCGCAAGAGAACGACTGCTGTCGATAATGGATGCGAGGAAAAGAATAGAATTCAAGAAGTGCTGAGGCCAGAATATGAGATGCTAAGTCACATAATAAAAAAACATGGGTAGGAAATAAATTTCCTAAAAAAAATATGGGTAGGAAATAATTTTCCATGAGCCACTTCCCGCACTTGTGTGTTAGGTAAGCTATCGATACAAAACGTGTGGAAAACAGACTCCTTGTAGCAAAACAAACAGTCCGAAATATGCATTACAGTCGAAGCACGCGATCCATTCAGCCCATCTACGTTGGTAGGTAGGCATACATGTGATCACTTATTTGTTAAAGCATTTATGTAAAGTCTACTTAGTGGGTCTGAATTGCGAAACAAAATCTGAACTGTCCAGATCATCGGCTGAGTATTTTATTTTACGTGCAAAAGGATACAAGGGCACAATGTTATGTACATGACGACGGATGAACGGATGAATAGCGATATCACAAAGCACAAAAATCACTCAGGTATCAAGCCTCAAAGCATCAACGTGTCAAAATGTGGATCAGTAAAAAGCAAAAAAGAGAAAAAAACGAATATTGACAAAGTGAGTAATACCCAAAAAGTACTAGTAACGTATTAGTCAATGATGATTGTGAACGCTGAACAACTTGAACGATAAACTAACGTGAGGAAAAAAACATGAAAATCCTAGAGCTCTATCAAATCGCTGAACAAAAGAACAAAGAAGCCCAATGGTTACCACTTACTAGAGAAATATCCTTCTTAAAATACTGGTAGCTTTTTAATATTTACATACTGTCCTACGCTACCTAAGAAGCAATTCTCGTTGCCTAGAGGGTATTAGGTTAGGTAAAACTGAAAGTCTTCTAAAAGGGAAATGAACTTTAGTAAGCTAGTGTGGTAATAACCTTTACGCCACTCATCTCTAGCACCGCTCGGTGCATTTTCATTTCTTACAACTGAATACCCCGTTCAACAAAACTTTACTACTATCCCATTTCATTTAACTTGAAATCTACCTGCTTCATTTAAAAACGACTACTTCACTTACGAAAACTTATTAAAAGAGCGCTTGGAACATGATAGATGATCGATAGAATGCCCATTGCTTTACCGCTTGAACTTAATTGCTTTGATCTCATCCCGGTAAAAGGTTACAGAACCCCTCGTTCGTCGCTGAACATCTCGCAGTTTCGACGTGAAAATAATCAAAAACACCACCCACTTCTGGTCTGTGTTATGAAAGCCGGTGAATACCCACACTTAGCAACTAATTTCAGGAGACTAGAGAAAAAACAAAGAGGAAACCATTAGGAATACAAATATGCTAAAAGAAAAAGTTAAAAAAGAGCTGGAAGGAAAAATGGCTCAAAGCACTGAACGTTAAGGAAGTCATTAACGACTGTACGAAAGGCAGCAGAGAAACGCATCACTGATGCTACTCAAGTACATTATCATATTTCTTTAACAAATAGCGATGATAACTAGCGGTGAACTGAAAACATTTACATCTTAAGTAAGCCTATTTTAAAACTTGATTTGTAGGCTTATACTAAAACAAGTTTTTTTAAAGCAAATAGTTTATGGTTAAGCTTACTTTCAAAATAATAAATAAGTCTACCCTGTCGTGTGACAAATAGGAGGAAAATCTTCGGGATCATTTGCATCTGGCACTCGAGCGCTACTTTCGGCTGGCTTGGGTCGATCTGATGAAAATCGATATATGCCAGCAATGAGTTCAACTATAAGAAGTGATATCTTACTTGGATCTCCCCTACTTGTATCGGTAGCACTGATACCGATACGATGCATTTTCACAAGGTCACATTCACCTCCAGAACTTAGCACACGATAGCAATACAGGAATCCGTCGGTGGTAGCCACGAGTAGATGAGGTTGTCCTTTGATCCTAAAACATTCTAATGTCGTTCCCCGATAATAATAAACACAAAAAAAAACTAACGTCGGCATAGCAGCCACATTCTTTTTGTCAGATCCTGGTAGAATGGCGGTAGCAAAACTTCGCTCAACAGTCATAAGCTCGTTCACCTGAGCAGGAAGATAGCTTGACGCCGCTTGGGTTAAATAACCGAACCACCCGCTTGAAGACTCCGACGCAGGCTCTCTATAGTATAACACTGATTGTGAACTACTTCATAGGAAGAAAAGTAAAAGGATAAGAGAGAAAACTCCCAAAGTTGATCAATCCCTGAGGGATGCGCCATGTATTCGACTTCATTAAGCATCGTTAGAGATGACTGAATGCATATCTAGGCTATAAAATGATTCGCGGTGGCCTACTGATATATCGACGAAGTGTTGCTATCCACCTAGACAGGTCTAGTACTAATTTCCTGACCCCAGAAGGATGGAAGTCTTGGTGAGCCTGGGGAGCAGGATCAAACCCGTGTTTTGCAGAGCGGCTCTAACCACTACTCCACACGCGCCCCAAGATGAAAAGTAGCCAAGTAAAACATGTAGCTTTGGAATTAAAATGGAGTGTAAATGCTATGGAAAAACTCCACACAGCAGCCAACCAATGTCTAAGGAATCAATTGTCAAGTTAGAAATTGAGGACCGCAAACTAACGCCTTCTTTTCCTGGTCTTCTGACTTATCCAGCTTAAAAACATGAACCGTCTCAGTGTTACTTGATGAGCACAGATACGTTGAGTCGGCAGAAAAGGCAAGTGAATAGATGGTTACACATCTGAAGCCATGTACAAAACATTTTACTAGTTAAAGTTGTGTAAGTAAAAAATACGGTCCAAACATTGCCTGGACATTCCTCGACGAAACTCGAACAGCCTTGTACCTTGTGGGACGCTGTAGACTCGAATTACTGTCCCCTTAGTGCTAGCCGTTGCAAGCATTGTACCTAAATAGATTTAAAATATCTTCCAAATCCTAATCAATTAAACCTCAACAAGAAAAAGAAAATTGGAACTAAACATAACTGTCCGACTCACATATACCCTAAACTAAACGAGGTGTTTTCATCCCTTTTAAACTAGAGATCGTAGACTGCCTTTTCACTTACACTGCCATTTTTCCAATTCAACACATGTTAGTTTAATCTTAAACGCAATAAATTAACTCATCAAATTGGTTATTGAAACATTAAAATTCAAATCCTAAAAAACCACTAACAAATTCACTTCCAACATAGAGTAACTTCAATTAGAATTTCAGTAGAGTATATTAAACATCCTTCCAACGGTTTACAGCTTCATCGTCGCCGGGAGGTGTTCCTGGGTGTAGAACTCCGATGTACAGCAAGGGATTCACTCCTTGGCAGAGTCTCCCAGGCTGAGTCCGGCGTTTCCATTAGGAATGCCTAGGTAAGAGTAAACCAATACCAGGATCTGTTTATTTATATGATCTTATAAACTGATCCTCTTAAGCTGACGCGAAGCTGGTACAGGCCTTCGTTGCTTTTGATGTTGTTGGTCGATGGCTGTTTCGGCGACTTCGCCTTCCTCAGAGCCTGGACGTACTTTATATTAGAATATTTTTATTATTCAGTGAAAAAGAAAGGTTAAAATATTAATGAAGATCAAAAGAACGCGTGGGCCAGTCCCGCACGTAACATCACGGTGAGTGGCCTTTCTGTTCAATATGGCGCCTATTTGAAAGTTTGATCTTCATTAATACTTTAACCTTTCCTTTCCACTGAATAATAAAAATATTCTAATATAAAGTACGTCCAGGTTCTGAGGAAGGCGAAGTCGCCGAAACGCCAGCCATCGACCAACAACATCAAAAACAACGACAACGAAGACCTGTACCAACTTCGCGTCAGCTTAAGAAGATCAGTTTATAAGATCATATAAATAAACATCAACTATATATGCCGAGGTTTATAGAAAGTCGGTCTTTCGAGTTATCAATACCATGATCTACCACCGTCGTGGTATCAAAGTCGCACGGTGGCAAATCTCCCTCTGATCCAAAAGGGCGGTGACTGTCTGTGGCGGTGACGACCTGGGCAGACTTTAGCCTCGCTGACCTGGGACTCCAAGGAACCACAATGGCTAAACCAGCAAAACTCCGAAACAATGGAAATTCTACTGCGCTCCGCACAAGTAGTGAAGACGAACCATCCACGTATCAAAGTAAGTACGCATATTACATATACTTACCTTCTATGTTAAATCTGAGGCAAGCGAGAGGGCCGTCATGAACAGTGAAGGTGTTCACCGCTGATAAATTCATACAGTCGAAAATGTGCACCTAAAAACTTCAACAAACCAGATGAATTGTTGAACATTAAAGATTCCCTCATACTAAAAGCCATCGAATAAAAAGCTTGCGAACTGTAAAGTTTCCAAAGTAGGTGGAAGGAGACTAGAAAGGTGCACTAGGTATCACGTTATCTAGGTAATAGTATAGTATACCGCAACTCACACTTCCTGCTTCCAAACTCGCTGGATACGCAATCAAAGAGCTTCCTGCAGGAGAAAGATCGATTAGACCAAGTCGATTCAATGGTGTGTCCAATATAGTATGGAGTGGCTAAAATATCAATTTAGTTCCCCATCCCTTTCAATGTCCTGTTCATCACTTATCATTACCTGGATACTTGGATTTTTGGATAGCCCGTCTTCATTGGTTGTGTGGACCCCAGCAAAATTTCCACTTTCCCGGAGTTTTGATTATTTAGTCAATGTGGTTCCCTAGAGCCCCGAGGTTATCCTCGCCAAACTTTGCCTCAGGTCGTCACCAACACAGGCATTCGCCGCTCATGTGGATCAGAGGGAGATTTGCCACCATGCGACTAGTTCGATACCATGACGGTGGTGGATCCTAGTATTCGTTTACACTTAGCTGGGCCGCCCGTTTGAAACGCCTGACTCCTTCCCAGCTTGGGAGGCCCTTCTAGGGGGATGAATCACCTCGCTGTACGTAGCAGCACGACACCCAAGAACACCTTCCAGCCAGGATAAGGCGGTAAACCGTTGGAAGGATTAACTAATACTTATTTTCAATTTTTAAATAATTGATTTTTTTATTAGAAAGATATAGAATACCTTCATATCCTTCAACACGTAAATGTGTATACAGTCCTCAAGACAGACGACGACCCGCTAGAATGAATAAATTAACTGTAGAAAATAATGACGTCGAAGAAAACTCACATCTCTGTTCAGTTTGACGTTAAGCACAGATTTCGTAAACTTATGACAACATATCATATTCTTGCTTTTAAAGTGATAAATATTCATTATGCGAGGCTCTTTCTGAGAGACAATGACGATCAGTGAAGAACTGAACAGGCGTTCGACGATGATCGCATCATGCATTGCTGAAAAACGATGTACCGAGGCTACAAGAACAAAACCCTGAAAAAAAGGATTGCATCAAGCGCTAAGTAGATTCCTAAAGCCTTATTAGAGAAAATAGGCTCTTGCGCTAATATCACGCCCGCTTACGGTTTAACACAAAGAAATATAACAATATCCTGCCTTGAAAAATTGTAATAGGCAGACCTAGCTTAACTGGGTTCATTGCCGATTTGGCCTCCCTAGATCAATCCCGTTGACGAAAGATTGCTGATAGCACTAGTAGACAGAAAATTAGCTGAAAGACAGACGAAACATAGGACCGGCATGGTATGGTGGTGAAGACGTTAGGTCCAGGAAAGTGTAATAACGCGTTCGTCCTCTGCGGTCCGGACTTTTGCGAATATCTCAGCATCACTGTGAATGTATCACACATAACACCTTGCCGTGAAAATTGCAATCGTCAGTAAATAAAAAGTTAACAAAGAAGTATAATGTTCGAAAATCCCTGGGATTACGTCGACGTGTTGTAAACAAGTTAAAGGCTAACGACATTAAAAGCTTTGGATAGCTCCGAAATGGCTTCGAAATCACTCCAGAAGTGCTGTATGATATTCAATGAAAAGAATGAAAACTAGAGGACAACTAACCTGGTGAAGTGTCAGCATCATCAACGACAATTGAGGACTCTAGAGCGTCCGTAGCTTTGTACAAAATGTATCCATTTGCATGACCGACTGCTAACGATCTAGAAATACCTTAAGGCTAAGTGATATATTAAGGGCAAGAAGCCCATTCGACTTTACTTGATACTTGAACGGCCCGTCCTCACTGGTTGTGCGGGCCCCAGCATAATCTCCATTTTTCGGAGATTTGTTGGTTAAACCATTGTGGTTCGCTGGAAACCCGAGGCCAGTCTGGCCAAAGTCTGCCCGAGGTCCAGTCTGCCCCACCACCATAGGCAGTCGCAGCTCTTGTGGATCAGCGGGAGATTTGCCACCATGCGACTTTGATACCAGAACGGTGGTGGATCTTGGTATTGGTTTGCTTTTAGCTAGGCTTCTTGATGGAAACGCCGGACTTCTTCTCAGCTTAGGAGACCCTGCTAGAGAGACGAATCCCCCGCTGTACATCGCAGCTCGACACCCAGGAAGACCTCCCAGCCACGATGAGGCGGTAAACCGTTTGGAGGCAATCTACTGTAATCGCACATAAACTAAGTGCAAACCTAGGCGAAATCCTATCTGTTCACAGTGCCAAGCAAAATTCGCGAAATCAATCAGTAACCGGTAGACTGGGTTTAAAATTATCAAAATTTACGAAACTTGTTGTGTTTAATCGTGTTAACACAAGCCTAATAAAACTGGATGCGCCTCACCCTGTTAAGACAGGTCCTGATAAGCGTTCTTAAGATATCTCAAGAACACCTAGCATCTTTTGCGAAATCTAGCGGCCCTGAAGGCCGAACAATCCAAATAATGACTTACTTGGCATCTTGATTGAAATTCACGCAAAGAAGATGGGCCACTTCCTCAGCAGTCATAAGGGATTAAAATCTAAAAACTGCGCTAATTTACTTACAAGTCAACCATCTACAACTTTTATATGAAATATTTTCATAAATGGGAATAGCTAGAAAAGTTACTAGCGCCAGAACTAAGCACAAAGCACTAAGCCTGCGTTACTAGTTGCGACACGCCCACAATCAGCTGATTCTCGTGCGGGCGCCGAGAAAACTCGTCCACCCACGGCTTGTCGGCGTCATCGCAAATTCGTCGATGCGGTTCCGGTGCCATTGTCTCTCCCTCTCTGCTCCTTCCCTTTCCACCTCTCTTTCCCCTCTCCTCACTGTTTTTCTCTCTTCCTCTCTCCCTCTCATCGTGCGTACCTTCTTTGAACTCTCTGGTTGCTGTCTTTCTTCCTGCCTCCTCTTTCCCCGTCTCCTTCTCTCTCTCGCTCTTTCTACTTTCCAACTTCCGTCTCTCTCTCGCTCTCTCTCTCTCTCACACACACACACACACACACACACACACACACACACACACA
>UYYA01005110.1:0-36654 GCA_900624975.1 Angiostrongylus costaricensis
GAAACAGATTCCTACAAGCGCCTTTTCGGTATGTGAGGGGTGAGAGGAGAAGTAATGAGCCACCTTGTTTTTACTGCTTGGCTTTCTGTTTCATTTTGTAATAGAGCCGTTTTCGGATAGGTTAATTTGGACGTTGAGAAATGGAAGCCACGTCTCTTTCGGTTACTCTCGGGTGAATGTTTTGTACTTTGACTGTCCGTTCAATAAGTTAAAGCACTTGTCTTTCTTCTCTTGTGTGGAGCAGACGAAAAAGCAAGCATCTATGTGTCCGCAGCAGAGTAATGGCTGGAGATCGATTAATGGTGATTCCACCTTAGACATACAGGCATTGGCAAAGGTGGGTTCCAAGCGCTATCCCATTGTCAGCGCTTTAATTTGCGGGCAATGCTTTCCGGACCATTTGTAGATCGAGCGGTTGACGGGCATGGAGAAGGGCTATCCGAGTTCGTATAAAAGAACACACAGTCTGTAAATTTAATTGAATCCAAACATTCCACTAGGCTGCATAAAATTTAGTTGGATAAAAGAGATTTCGAAGCAAAAGCCACTATCCCCGCACAGGTATCGCTTTCGTTCTAGATTACTTCCAAAATCCAAAAATCACACATAGAGGAATGTCTTGTGATTACGTGTAGACTAACTCCATACTTCAGGCTGTTTCTATAGCCTGACCCTGGCGTATTGTTCGCCTATGTAATATACTCTATTAGAATTGTTTTTCTACCAGAAAGCTGAAATACTTTCAAAGAATAAAACGTTGGGTGTTGAACAGAAGCTGTTCATAATGTGAATAAAAATTTATGTGAAATCTTCTGCCTGCTATGGTTATGAAAGTTTGGTTGAGTAGATTGCACGTCTATTTGGCCTTTCCGTGTTCTGAAGAAGACGAAACAACCGAAATGCTAGTTGTTGTGTGCTAATAAATGCTTCAATAGCAACAACGTGTGACTTACTGAAAAAAAAAACAGTGAAACACAGGTGTATCACTGCTACTAAAGTCAGTTCTCGTTGCTTTTCAAAGTTTATAACAGGACAGAAGATTTTATTAAAGTGAAGAGAGACCACATATTTCATTATAGGCACGTTTTGTCACACACAAAATTTTCGTAGGGTTCTGGAGCAGCTCATTTCCACAGCATCTTAAGTGACATGTTCTTCTCCGTATCCTTTTGCATCACCTATGAATGTATTAATTAACCACCAAGAGTGTCGCGTTTAACAAAAAAACCACGAAAATATTATCTATTCAAAAAAGAGGTTGGGGAAAACAAAAACGATAATAAAAGCAAGTTTAAACATGAAACGGACAAAGTGGAATCGAATTTGACGTTAGGAAACGGGATCGCGCTGATGGCGCAAGCGTCTAAGTTACCAAACGCAAGGCACCCAAATTACTCAAAAATAACCCATTCTGAGTAGCATTCAATGCAGCATGTCTAACATCGTTAGGAATACGGCGACCTTTAAATCTTCGTGCTAGGAAAAATAGGAAAGAGTGAACTGACACCCAACAACACCTTATCTAATGCGCTTAATCTAAGGTTACGGTGAACTATGTCAGACAAATTGAAGTAGCGCGCGCAAATAGCCGTAAGCTCTGGTTTTACATACAAATTTTCTCACATTAGAATTTTATTAGAAGGGAACGCATTAAACTGTCTAATTATGGAGTGAAGTGGATAACGAACCTTTCCTACTGCCATCTCAAAATCTTCCTGGGTAACATGTGCACGCCGCTCACGAAGAGCAAACATTCCAGCCTCTGTGCATACTGCCTGAAATTCACTACCTGGCCATGTACACATCTACATACTGTGATCCTTCAACCAGATGTAAGTTTTCATAGCAATCAGTTGTTTTCCGTGACATGTCTTCCATATAAAATCGCACTCGTCACCCCCCGAATGGTCGATACATACTCGCATTCATGTCTGAGGAATGTTTATTCAAAAATAACCGAATATGCCGGCGAAATCCTGTGATGAGCACCCAAGAACACTCTAACACGGCTACCAAAAGAATCGGATAAAAAGTATGCTCCACTTTTTAAGATGTCGTTTAAGCGAGCAAATTGGAGAATCTTAAATCACAGCCGAGCCCATATACGAATCCGATCATAATCGCGGTTGATGGTTTTTAAGAGCACTAAACGAATGAAGAAAATCTTAAGGCTTGCATGACATGTGAAGAACAATCGTCTGTGTATCTATTATGTATTCATTCTATAATTCATAACTCGTTTGAATTAATAAAATTTTTTGCTACTAACTCGGATACTTGGATACTTGGATGGCACATCCTCACTGGTTGCGCGGGCCTCAGCACAGTCTTCATTTTTTCGGAGAGATTTGCTGGTTTAGCCGTTGTGGTTCTCTGGTATCCCGAGATCAGCTTGGTAAAAATCTGCCCCAGGTCGTCACCACCACACGCAGTCGCAGCATTTTTGGATCAGAGGTAGATTTGCCAACATGCGACTAATTTGATACAAGGACGGTGGTGGATCCTGGTATTGGTTTACTCTTAGCTAAACTTTTTGATGGAAACGTCGGACTTCTTCTTAGCTTGGGAGAGTGCTCTAGGATGTATCCCCTCCGTAGATCGCAGCCGGACACCTAAGAACGCCTCTCAACCATGATAAGGCGGAAAACCGCTTGGAGGAATTTTTCTACAGATTCGGCATTTCGCTATCGAAAAAAAACGTCCAAACAGTTGCAAGATTAACATCGTCACTTACCTTAATCTCAGCACCGTTTGCTCCAGGTATCGCCTCTGCCACCTTCTTCATATTGATTCCTCTGATCAGATTCATTTTGCGGGAGTGGATTTTCAAAATTTCTCTACGAGTCTTTTCGTCAGGTGCGGGAAATTCGATCTCAAATGTATTTTTAACTTGTTTCTTCACAAAAGAAAACTAATACTGTTTCTCTGAGATAAGTTAAGGAACAAAGAGCACGTAGACAACCACACCTTTCTGTCAATTCTACCAGGACGAAGCAGTGCAGGGTCAAGGATGTCAATTCTGTTAGTAGCCATGATTACCTAAATCGTACACTTAACAGCATGATAGGATGTAAAAGCTTTAAATTAACCTTTATGTTTTTCGTTGCTTCAAAACTATCGAGTTGATTCAGTAATTCCAGCATCGTTCGTTGTACTTCCAAGTCTCCACCACTGGAAAACATGAAAAGTGTTATGAGAATTGAATCTAACCATTCAAGCAAAATAGAATTTCGCCAATTATGCGGTAGTATGAAGCCAAACTTATGCAAAAAACGTTGACGAGACGGGTCGACTTCGCATTTCTGTAATCGAGGGAAAGAACTTCCTGCTGCGATAGCTTTGAAATATATTTGTTTATACGACCTTATAAACTGATCTTCTTAAGGTAATAAGAGGTTGGTATACGTCTTCATTGTCGTTGTCGTTGTTGGTATCGTTGCTGTTGGTGTTACTGGTCGATGGCTGAGGTTTCGGCGATTTCGCGTTCCTCAGAGCCGTAGGGGTCCCATTCGCAACAACACGGCTCTGAGGAAGGCGAAATCGCAGAAACGTCAACCATCGACCAACAACACGAACAGCAACGACAACAACAACGATAACGAAGACCTATACTAACCTTGCATCGGCTCAAAAAGATCAGTTTATAAGATCATATGAATAAATATATCTACTATATAAGCCGAGGTTCGTAGAAAATCGGTCTTCTGAGCTATCAAGAGATGTTCCAACTTTGAAATATGTATAAATACCTTACGAGTGAAATGTGGAAGTTCTGAATGAACTCAATTTGACGTTATACCATCTTTTCTCTCTGATAATTTTATGTGAAGATATAGCTTCATTATGTATAGTGTAATATATGTACATAATATGGGAGCGTGTGACGTAATGGCCGGAGTCGCCCTGCAGCACACACGCGGAATGGAACCCGCCACCCATGGACCACCAAGCCTTTCATTCCTCAGTTCGGCAAATTGTTACCAGACTTGTCTGGAAGGATAGCAGCGCTGTCTCGATACATCGATAGGCCACCGCGAGTCATTGTAAAGCACAGAAATGCATTCAATCCCCTCCAAGCGATGCTTAATGAAATCGCATGCGTGGCGCATCCCTCAGGTATTGATCAACGCCAAGAGCCTTATCCTTTATTCTTTTTATGTGCATAACATTTTTGAAGGGTTTGACTATGTCCTATGGACGCAGGAAAAGACAGGTTGTCGTAGAATACATGGGAAAATCACCATCTTCATATATTGATATAAACGGTGGTTACAAGCGAATAAAAGTATAGAAAACGTGGTCAGGTAACTCCAGTTTTGTTTTACTGCTTTGTAAAATAGAAGCTAAAATGAGCGGCAAGTGTGATTAACACCACAACCATCTCACTTCAAATCTAGCAAAAAGGTTAAGAAGAAAAGATGAAAAGCTGTTATTACCTAGATCCTTCTACTCTGTTCGATCCAATAGAATCAATTTCGTCCATGAAAATGATTGAGGGAGCGTGCTGTTTGGCCATGACGAAAAATTTGCGAACCTGTAAGATATTTTTTGCCAATAGTTGTGTTGTTGCAGAGGCATCTAGCTTACCATTCTCGCTCCTTCTCCAATAAATTTTTGAACGAGCTCAGAGCCAGATACACGGATAAAGGTGCACTCAGTATGGTGTGCTACTGCTCTGGCAAGCAAAGTTTTGCCAGTTCCAGGTGGGCCGTATAATAAAACACCTTTCGGTTGGGCGATGCCGAGGGCTTCGAACAACTCAGGATGCTTCACAAAAAGTTCAATCACCTAGAAAGGCAACAGATCCTATAAGTCGACAGTTGAACCTTATACAACTCTTCAATCGTGCCTCTTTAATCTCTTTAATTTGCTTATCGAGACCACCTATCATTTCATACGCAGTGTCTGGCACCTTCTCAATCATCATCAGTGAGACAAGAGGAGCAACCCAACAGGGCAAAACACTGTCAGAAATAGCCTTTCAAATAAAACATTCATAAAATATTGCAAAAAAAATGTGTTTTTGCAGAATAGCGATTCGCGAAAAACACCGAAGTTTTGCCAATTACAAAACCAAAATTATTGTACTCTGACGCCCAGACGAAGCAGTCGTAGCGTCCAGAAAGGCAAAGCAGAAAATCAATTCCGACTTTGGCACAGATATAAATCATGCCACCGGTTCCGAATTCCCGAATGCGGTATACTATTTCGTCGCTGAAAATCGAACGGTACATGGTCCGGAGAGGACAAGATTTGAACACTTGAAGAACCTTCACCCCGTCCCCTTAAATACACCGGCTCGGCTCTTCGCACGGTATCTTTCTGAGAGCGAGGTACCTATTCAGTGGAAGACAAGCAACACAGTGCTATTGTTCAAAAAGTGTGACCTTCACGATATCGTGTGCTACCGCCCAATCTGCTTGTAGTCTGTCGTTTACAAACTTTTCAGTCGAGTCATTCTAAACAGGGTTGACAGAACGCTGAATGAAAGAAAGTTATGTGAGTAAGCAAGGTTTTGAAGAGAATTCAGTACGGTGGATCGCATCCACACGATAACAAAACTCATTGAAGTTTCGCCAGGGTATAGATGGGCTCTCTGTCTCAGTTTCATCAATTTAGGGAGGGTTTTTGACTTAGGTGAGGTAGAAGCAGTCATAGAAGTCTTGGACATTCAGGTAGTCCCTACTCAGTACATAAAGATTGTTTGTAAGCTGAGTAAAAATTTCATAACCGAGATATCAGTCTTCTAAAACGATATTAACGTCGACGTCAAAATAAGGCCTAGACAAGGCGATACGATCTCGCTAAAACTGTTTACCGGCACCCTCGAAAACGTCATGCGAACATTGGAATCAAACAAGGTGAGAGTGAAAAATGATGGTCGGCAATTATACCATCTTCTCTTTGCTGCTGACGTCGTTCGTATAACGCCAAATATTAGCCAGGTGGAACGAATTGTTGCCGATTTTGATGAAGCCCGTTTAAAAATTGGTCTCAGGCTATATCTCCGAAAACGTTGTTCATGAGAAAGGGATTGGTTTCATATGCCCCATTCACGCTCGAAGGTACGAATATCTTCGATGGCTCAGTTATGAGTTCCCAGGATCGACTTTCTCTTAACCTCGGCATTGGAATATGGATGCGTCGTTTTCTTGTTCAGCAATCGCGAGGTTTTTAAACAGCATACATTTACTTCCATAAAAACACAATACAATACAACGCTAGCTGACGTTTCGGCAGTATCGCCTTCTTCAGAGCCGATTTTTCGTGACTTCCAATGAGGAAGTTTAGAACAGCTGATTATAGTCGCATGTGGTTGACGACTTTAGTTAGTTAGACGTTAGTTAGACGACCTCAGTTATGAGTATCTAGGTCAGAAAATTAACGTAATCAAATAGTTAGCTCCAGAGTTGGGCAGAATGAAACGAGCGGCTTTGGAAGCTTTCAAGACCATCGCGGATGTACTCAAGATACCAAAGAGCACCTGACTCCATGCCTAGCTTTTCGACTCCATGACACTTCCTCCCTTAATGTATGCGTCAAAAACGTCGTCGGCGCCTAAGCACGATGAAAGATCACTGACAGTTGCTGAATGCAAAGTCGAAAGGACGATGATAGGAGAATCCTGTATCGCACAAGAAAGGGTAGTAATCTGATGCTCCAACTTTCGTCAACGTTCAAAAATCAAATACGCCGTTCTATACGCCAAACAGTCGAAAATAAGGTGAGCCGGACACGTAATGCGCGTGAATGGCAACTGATGGAAAAGAGCCATTAGGCACTGGATTTCTCAGGGTGTCAAACGCATTGCAGTAAAACCACCGAACCTATGGTCAGCGTTGTTCACGGAAAGCCTAGAAGAAAGATATAATGCTTGACGACACCCTAGAGTGAGCAGAGCGCACTGGAATACTCACACTGCACGCGACAGGGAGAAATAGAAGATTTACTGGCGCCTGCTCGACTCACCCGACCATTGGCGTGGCGATAAGTGGTACAAGGGAGGTGACGAAACTACACACCTTTACTAAAACCTTCTTCTTGTCCAAGACTTTGCTCGCTTCTGCAACATAGCCTTCCTGTTCATTGAGTTGCTGCAACTCTTCCCTGAGCATGCGAACCTACAAAAATTATCAACAGTAGAAATTCTTGCAATATAACTGATCCTTTAACATGCTACAAAAGTAGAACTTTTTAACAAACCCTAGAATTGAGCTCGTCTCGTTGTGCTTGTAGGCGCAGAACATTTTGCCTCTTCTCCATAACCTTCTGCTGAAATCAAATATGAAACATATCTTTACTTTAAAATCATTTACCCACTTACTCATTAAAATAGTTCTTATACAATAAGAAAGGGACAGCGAGAATATTATTTCTTAAGTAGGCACTTCTATATCAACCTCGAATAAAATTATTGTACTGAAGAAACTCACACCTTTAATACATTTTAATAAAATTACAAGAAAACACTGATTGAAAACGGGTTTTAACAAATAACGACTGTCCAAATTTAACGTGAGTACTGAAGGTGTTCATCCGGTTAGAACACGTCAACGGAGGCATGTTAAGCTTGCGCGGCAAGGCCAACCTATTAGCCGTGTCCCAAAGAAGTGCTGCGAGACAGAACTAAACTTCATATACTTATAAAAAAACACTTAACTAATAAACAATAAACTAGGTAATCCTAGGAAGGGGTAAAAACGCTCACCTGAGCCTCATCGATTTTAGCTTTGAAGTACTTCCTCAGAGAATGTTCATCTGCATTTGCTTGGGATGGTGAACTAATCGTCGTGACAGCGCTACCACTAGGAGCAGACATAGACTGAAAATATTGTACGTATAAGAACTAATAAAAAAAAAACAATTTGTGATCAATGGCCAATCTTCATCAACAACAACAGTCTTGTAGAAAAGAGCGCTGAAGGATGAAGTTGCCTCATTCAAGTGGCGCTTCAGTGGAAAAGATTCGATTAATCAAGAGGACGAAGGACTGAAGGTCGACAATTTGGACCATTAGCTCTGAGGAAGGGGAAGGTGTCTATCTTTTAGCTCGATAATGTCTTTAACAACCACGTGGTAGCTTATCAATGAAATAAGAAGATTGCTCCAGGAGGCATTTCCAGTAAGGAATCACAGTGGATGGAAGTAGATCAATAATTATTCTGTATGAAAAAGCTCTGCGAAGTAAGGTTACTTCATTTGAGCGGTGCTCTTCTCTATTGAAATCGACCCAGTATTGCTAAGAAAAACTCACTTCGCAAGAATAAAAAAGGGCTACAACCGATTTAAATTATTGCGGCTCTGAAAAGAGCGAACAGAGGAAAACGTTGGGTCAAAAAATTTTGTAAAAAGTTGTTATAAGCCGAAAATTAACAAATGCTTGCCTACATGATAACAGTCCTCTTCTTTCACACCGATAGAATTCTGATTTTCTAGAGCGCATCGCCCATATTTCATCCATAGTAGTCCAATGCTTGAATTTCAAACAAAACAAGATAACAAGCGGAATTTTGTCCAATATGACACCATAGTGCTTCCCTACTGACGTATTATGTCTGTAGCCGCCGCTCTTCCATTGGAAATTTGAAAAACTTAGTTATCTTCAAATATTCCAATAAAGAAGAAATTTTTCTTAGCAGTAGAAAAAGGCCTATCTTCACCTCATCTTTAAACGGCGGGCATTTTTTTTTCATTCCTAGTTTCGTCTCTGATTTCGGTTTTGACATAGTCTCCGAATCAACTACTAGGAAGACCGCGAGAAGCATTCGTTGCCAAAAAGATACTTTCTTCGAATCCACATTGTGTTAAAAATTTGAGTAGGCCTCTGCAAGGTTAAGTCAGGACTCCAGGAAAAGTCAAATCAAACGGCACAACCAGCAAAAGGCCAGCCTCGGCACTCGGCACACCGGTGCTCCCGTACATGAAGTCAAGCTGCAAGGCAACCGTTAAGAGGCCTACGCAAAATCTTATTGGGTTACGCAGGACGTCACTGGAACCGAATCTGATGAACAGACCAAGGATAAGCCATGGAGATTGTTTCTTACCCAACATGTATTATACCGGAACACTTTCCTCAGTCGCCGATCTTCACGTCTTTCTTGAAGCCGCAAACTGCATAAAATTTCAATAAAATCTTATGTTATCGTACTGCAAGAAACAAAAATCAGAAACATCGACACACGCCAACTAAACCACGAAGCCCTTGCTATTCGTAGAGGAAGGGTCCCGTCACGAAATGACGGCGGCGTAGGTTTTGTCGTACACCCGTCCATCGTCGATTTCGCCGATTTGTACGATCTCCTCTTGCATGGCTGTTCTCCGTCCTCAACTGACGCCTCATAAAAATACTATTATCATCAATTGCTACTCACCAACCGATGCGGCTGATGAGTTCTGATGAGTTGGATACGTTGTACTATCAGTTGGAGGAAGTTATCTGCAATGATAAAGCGTATTATAAATTTGTTGTCGGAGATTTCAACACCGGAATAGAAAAGGCCAGCGAGAGCGAGGACAGGATCGAAAATTTTCTATTTCTTTTTCCACAACTTCTCATTTTCGATTCGTTTCTTCCTATCCATTATCTACTAAGGTGTTTCAACTTTTACGCTTGGTTTCGGCTATTGCTTGAGGATCTTCCTTTTATCTTGAAGGTCGTGGAATACTAGTGGAGTCCATTCACCTTGGTGTCCTGAGATAGCCGGGCTAGAGCATTCCCATTTGGATTGCAGAGAATGGCTTTCACCCAACCAAGACTGGTACATATCTCCCGACCCCAGCGAGGAAGAGACGCATGGTGTGCTCGGAGGGGAATCGGGCTAGCATCATGCTCGTGATGACCGACATCACTGCCGCTGTGCTGTCCGACCCAATTTTGGATTATGAGAAAAAAATGGGAACGGAAATCGTATCCTAGGACTCCCGTTCTCACGAAGTCTCCTCGATGGAAACTCGCCTATCCGGAAGAAAGTAAGCTGCGGCTGGATATAGGAGTTTCCCAACGGCAAGACTCACACAGAGATTGTCCATATCCCAACAAATCGAAGATGGTGCCCACTTGACATAGTCCCGTCATTTTGTGCTGCTTCCGATCAATAACTTTTTTACGCGAAGATTCCACTTAGACGTGAGCTGGAAAAGACTTTCTGTCATCGACCACGAGAATAAACTCTAGCTGTATATGACGAGAACATTTTGAGCGAAATCCTATCCAAACGGAACCAGCAGGCTAAGGAAAACTTGACCGAGAGCAGCAAGCTACTTGTCAAGGGGCCCAAAAAATGTGCCGAATTCGCTTCAGTTTCCCAAGCAAGAGGATCAGATAGCATCTTTATTACCAAAATGGAGTAGCTCGAAAAACAAAGTAACTGAAGCCGGATCTGCTAGGACACGTCTGATGAAAAAGGCCACGCACAAAACAGCTTTGAGAGAGATCTATATCTGCAAAGGCAAAAGCAACTACTGGAAGCAGCAGAGAAAAGGAACAGTCCGTAAAAATGTCTTCGGGAAATGTGTGATTATAATGTTTCGCTCTCAGTGCTGATAAACGGAGATCAGATCATCGAAACTTTTCGCCTGGTCCTTAATATCCCCGATAGAGAAAGCCACCTGGAATTCTTCTATTGCAGGTTCCAGTTGCTAGAAAAAGCATGAAAAAAGTATAGCTCCAAGACTCGATGATATGACGGCCGACATCCTTAGAGCTAGAAGCCACAATTTACATGTAGTTTTCGCAAACCAAATGGCAGGCTACTTTCAGAAAAAAATCTTAGACAAGTGGGCAACGTCGAGCTCGATCATCCTACCCAATAAAGGTGACTGAAGGTGTTTTCTTAACTACTGTCCGATGTGGTTGCTTAGTGTACACACAAGCTCTTCACGGAGATGATCTTGCCACGCATTTCAAGGACATTGACTTAGGCACAACCAGTGGTGCAAGCAGGACTTCGGCAAGGATTTTGCTGCATGGACTACACCCAAACTGTGTCTAGGGTCGTTGAAGTTTGCTGAAAACATCACCTGCCCCGAATCTAAACGATTGTCTTCGATATGAAAAAGCGTTTGTCAGTGTCGAAGAAACTGCAATCCTCGTCAACCAAGGAGTGGGCCCATCCTGCATAAGAAATCCCTCTGACTTTTACCGGAACTACACTACGAAAATACAGCTTTTCCATCAACCTCTTACCCTACCAAAAAAAAATTGGTTGGACAAGGCAACACAATGCCGCCAAAGCTGTTTACTACCGCACTGCAATAGATAATGAAGCCACTCGATTGGAATCAGAAAGGCATACGTACTGTCGAAATACTCCTATCAAACCTTCGTTTCGCCGACGGTATCGTCATTTTTCGAAGAGGTACCAGTGAAGCGGAGACGATGATCAACGAGCTAAACGAAGAGAAAAAAAAAAATAAATCAAAAAAAGACCCAGTTCATGAAAAACCCATAGTGGGAAATATGGGAAAGTTTGACCACTGCTCGTACGACAGCGTCTGCGAAGTAAAATTCACAAATTTAATGTAATCTCATGGTCATCATTTATTTGGAAACGATAGTGTTGCGCAGTGATAAGAGGTGCCTTGAAATACACGTGGGCTCGACCCCGCTCCTTAGGCCCACAAAGCCCCCCATACCTTCGGAATCGTCAAATTGGTGCCGGGGTCTGGAAAGGTAGCAGTACTGGCTCAATACATAGGTAGGACACTACTAGTCATTGTATAGGCCAGAATGTGTAGGCGCATCCCTTAGGAAATGATCAACGTCGAGCGCTTCGTCATTTCTATCCATTGATTTGGCGAAGCATCTCAATATTTTAGTTGACGGATTCACATTACCAACTGTTCATCTAACCATTTTGTCTTGGAATATAATAATATGAGAACTATTCCCAAGACCGACTATCTTTTAACCTCGACATTAATCTACAATTCACAGTTTTTTCTTGATGAGCGAAACAAGAGTTTGTTATTGTAGCATTTATGAGAATACAACTGCTAACGTTTTGTGATTGCTCTAGACTGCCAGGTAGCTCTGTTTCTCTCAATCCTTGCAGCAAAATTGGGTGAATTCTGCATTCCATCAACGAGCACTACACATATCATGTTGGTTTTCGAAATCACAGAGCTGTTCTTGGACATCGAAATTTGTGGACATTAACTCATTCGGTACAGATGAGTCATTAAAAGACTCTTTTGCTCATGCCGTTCAACAACGTCTACAATTAAACAATAGACGAGGAACGTCGTACACATGAGGTTTGAGCACGTACTCGAACATTAGACAAAGTCTGGCAACATTTTCCGTCAAGTTTCTCAAAAAATGTTCGGCATGAGGCTGATCTGTTCATATTTCAGTGGTCTTTCCAAGGCTTGGAAAAACATCCGTGTCACCCCAATTTAGCCTTCTTACCTTTCAGGAGCCTTCTGAGCTCAAAAACATATTGATAGGAGTAGAAGGAGCATCTAGTGGAAATTTAATCAATATGAAGAATCAACATCGTAATATATTAAAAAACGAATATTAGCGCATGTGTTTGGTGAGTGATTTTTTTAATAAACATACTGTTTATGGAATGCATTGTATTATGCACTTTTTTGAACAAGCCTTCGTCAACCTTCATCGTGGTCTTAGGACATATCGATGTGTTGGTGATACCTTCCTTTAGGAGCAAGGCACTAATCTGAACTTCTCTTTAGCTTACTAATCCTTTCATCATTTCAGAGTTGGGAAATGACCGCCAGACTTATCTGAAAACAGCTCACTCCTTCCAATCAGCGTGAGTGCCATAGAATGGCTATCGTATCGTTCCAGAAAAGATCGAATCGACAAGCATTCAATGAGTGTCTTAACTAAAACGGAAATTCTCAAGCAGCAACGGAACCAACACATCAAAGGTTCGAGTTCTCTCGTAACTAGTGGGCCAAAAAAACAAATCGTTTACGAGGAGTGCTGGAACTCATGCGGTAAATATGAAGACGGATTACTTACTCACTTGGTACTTGAACGACCCGTCATCAATGGTTGTGCGTGCCCCAGTATAATTTCCGCGCCTCGAAGATTTGCTGATTAAGCCATTGTGGTTCCTTGAAATCCTGAGGTCAGCCTAACCAAAGTCTACTCCAGGTCTTCACCACCACAAGCAGTCGTAGCCCTTGAGGATCAGAGGGATATTTGCCACCATTTGATACAAGGACGGTGGTGGATCATGGGATTGGTTTACTCTTAGCCAGCCTTTCTGATGGAATCGTTGGACCACTTTTCGTCTTGGGAGGCTCTGCCAGAGATGAATACCTGCTGTACATCGCAGTCTGACACCCAGGAATACTTCTCAGCCACGATGAGACGGTAAGCCATTGGAGCAGAATACGGATTATTTGAAAGAATTCAAGTATGTGTTGTTAATTGTTACGATGCTGTATTGAATAGCCACTGTGCAAAAGCGCAACACGAATACGTACATATTATTTAGGAAACTTTTAAAAGTGATTTTCTCTCGAGTTGACTTCTTATTGTGAGCTACGATATTTAGGAAAATTTCGATCCGATTTGTGGACACCGCTTTCTGGACCAAGCTTTTATTCCGAAATTACATCTCCCAATGAAATAAGCGAAAGTTCATCTCAAGTCATTCTAACTAGCTTATGTTTTTTTGTGCGATTAAGAGAAGTCGCAGTTTCAAGGAGACGGCGAAACTGAGCTTGCAAAAGCTTAGGTTCAATAGGGTAAACAGTACACGTCTGTGATCACATCCTGACTGGTATTTTTTGCATTCGGCTTCGCTACACGTCATAGAGAAATTTTGACGCACAACTCTCTTACATAATGACTTGGTTTGTCTATGCATCAGGCCAGTTATCTTAACCTAATAGACAAGTCCGACACCAACTCATCGATCCCGTTGTGGAAGGAGATTTGGTTAGCCTGATGAGTGAGAACGAGCCAACGACTGCGTTTGCATTAAGGGGCATATTTGAACACTGCATTCCACGCGCCCTTGCTGAAATTTATATATATATATATTTTGTTTGGCAGAGCAGTACCTTATTTTATCTATTACCCATCGTAGTGAGTCGGTTAAATTTACCATCTAAACGCATTCGTAAAACTTGAGAAAATTTCAAAGATGTAGAACATTCTAGTCCGTGCCCACCTTTTTGACTACATGGTTCTCCTTGCCTTAAAGAATGCATTAGAAACATGGGCGTTGCGTAAACAGGATGAAAGGTCAGGATGACGTTATTGAACGTGCAGCCGAGAGTGCGATGCACGGAGTATTCTGTGTCACATAAGTGAGAAAAGAAATCCGGAGCTCCGAATTCGAAGGTACCGCTCTATATTTTTAACTGACGAAACTAAGCTGAGGCGGAACCGTAATGCGTATAAGCGACAAATGATGCACAATGGCGGTTAATGAGTGGATTCCATTGGAACCCAACATATTGCAGAAAAACCACCGATCCGACGATCAGAATTTTTCACGAAAACAGTAGAAGAAAGACATGATGCTCAACGAGTCCTTAGAGCCAGGTGAACCATACACCTGCTGTTGCAAAAAACAAGGAAGTATGGACGCGAATAGAGCGCCTGAAATGGAAGAGGTGTTAATTGACACCGGCTTAAAAATCTTTGCCGCTTACGCATTAACATCAAGCTGTAACGAAAAGGAAATAGAAGTGTTCTTTCCGCACTTGTAGAAATTTTATAGAGAAAAAAAGCTTTCGTTGAACCCATTACTAGCGACTACAGGATAACCTTTGAAGAACTCACATGCGAAACAATTAAAAAGAATGGATCTAGTAGAATGAGCACCTGAGATGTTTATCATGCCGATCACGACCATCTATAGCAATTCACTATTTTAGAAACTCCACACTTAACCTTGGACGGTGGAGTATTGCAATTTAAAGTTTCATAATAAAATGAACGACGTTATAGTGAATCAACGGCTTTGAGTAATCGATACCGTTGTTGTCTTAAAATTTTACACCGGATCGGACCAATTCCTCTTTCGCACAAGTACCACTCCTTCCTGATCGTCTGATCGTTTGTTAGTTTTTCAAAAGATGCCATTACTAACAACAATAACGGGCAATACGATTGGTTTTTCTAAAATAATCTTAGTGCGATGAAACCCCAAAGTTGGAAAATCATGAATAGACGCCTATCTTTAGAAGGACTCGATCTAGCACGCCACCGTGGAGTCGCATGATCTGTAGGTGACCGCTAACTTAGAATCGAACTTAAAAAACTCTGCAGAACGCCGATGAAAGCAGGCAACAAAGAAGGATGAGCATTAATAGTGGTGGAAGCCGCAGTGTTCAGAAAGAGCATTGGCAATGTCCACCAAAACTTCGCTAAGAACCAGAGTAAAATGGTCGCATTTCTAGAACAAAATGAAAAAGTTACGGCGTCCAATTCACAGCAAATAACCTGCCATATCAACTTCCTTTTCTCAGAGTTAATGTAACTAAGAATCTTCTTCACATCAAATTGAAAACATCTGAATGCGTTAATGTACCACCCATCAATTGTGATACAGAATTTCCATGGTTACTAGCTCATAAGATCTTTCTTATACCGACGTACATAGTACTCAGCAAAATTCCTAATATGAAAAATCGACCAAATTCACGAGTGCATCAAAATCCCCAGTGCTTAAATAAACTTAAAGTTCATATCGATTCTGTTGAACTACAACTATACAACAAGAATCAACGTCAATACCGTAGCTTATAGCCACTAAAGAAAGATTGCTTGAGTTAACCTGTCCAAGTCTTTCGAAGATTATGGGAAACCATAAAAAAATTCACTAGGTAAGCTGAAGATCAAATACGATTCAAGTACAATAATTTGACAGTTGTCGACCAGCTTTACCAAATTTACTTAAACAAAGGATAAAAGGTTGAAGTTCTCCGCATTGATCATTCTCTGAGAGATGCGCCAAGCATTCGAATTAATTAAGTATCGTTGGAGGTAATTGAATACATATTTGGCCTTTAAAATGACTCGAGGTTGCCTACCGATGTATCGAGCCAGTGCTGCTATCCTTCCAGACAAGCCAGGTAGCAATCTACCGACACTGGAGAGATGGAAGGCTTGCTGAGCCACGGGCGCGAGGATCGATTCCACGTATGTTTTGCAAGGTGCCTCCAACCACTGCGCCACACGCACCCTTTTTTGCAAAATATCAAGATTTATTCTTTGAGCATATTTTATTGTTTGATAACTATGTTTTTAGAGATACTGCTAGGAAGCAATATTAAAACATTAATGTAAAAATAATAATATAATATTAATAATTAATATAATATTAATATACCATTAATATTAATACTAATGTCGATATGTGAACAAAAAATTGCTGAAAAAAATTAAATGAAGAGGAATAGAAGGTGAAAAAGAAGAAGATTTATTTCAAATGGTCGCTTGTTAAACCTAAAAAACTGCGCTAAGCCGTGAAGAAAATACTGAAAATATCAAGAAGGCAAACCGACTCCTTGATATTTTCAGTAGTTTCTGGGTTCGTTGCCGATTTAGACTCCCAGATCAATCCCGCTGACGCGTGATTGCTGATGGCACTGATCGATAGAACTAGCTGAGTGACAGGCGAAAGGAAGGATCCGCACGGCGTGGTAGTGAACGCGTTCTCACCGGAAAAGACAGTAGCGCGTTCGTTCCCCACCGCAGACACCTGCGGTCCGAAGGTCTGCGGATATCTCGGCATCGTTGTGCCTGTATTTCGCCGAATACCCTGCCATAAAAAATTGTAGAAGGCAGCAAATAAAAAGTTAGCAGTGTAGTTAGTTTTAATGATGCTGAGATATTTGCAAAATTTCAGACTGCAGATATCTGCGGTGGGAACGAAGGCGCTATTTTCCTTTCCGGGGAGTAACGCCTTCACCACTACACCATCCGGGTTCTTCGTTTCGGCTACCTCTAATCTAGTTTTATCGATCTTTCCCCCACTGGTTTGGGATTTTCTCCTTTGAAGGTAGCCTGTCATATGATTTGAGAGAAGTACATGTAAATTGTGGCCTCCAGCTCTAAGGAAATCGGCAGTGATATTATCGGGTCCTGCAGCTCTGCCTCTTTCCATGCTTTCTATAGCAACTCGAACCTCCGGCGGGAGAATTCTAGGTGGTTTTTCTTCTACGGTGATACTAGGGCCTGGAACGGGGTTTGTGGAACGAAAAAGGTTGGTGTAGAACGCTTCTTCTATTAATTCCATATTATGACGAAAAGTTTTGACGATCCCATCGTCGTTTATCAGGGCTGATAGCAGATTATTATAATCACGCAAGTCTCAACTGCATTTTTTCAGACTGCTTGCAGCATTTTCTTTTGCTTGTACCGTTGTAGATCTTCTTGCGATGCCCATCTGCAGCTGGCATTTATTACTAGCCATCTCAAAAGTGTTGCAGTAGAATCAAGCTTCAGTTTCCTTCTCTTTTTGAGAAACTCCTTAGCAGTGACGGAGATACGATCAAATTTTCTTGCTTGAGAAACGAAGGCGAATTCAGCACAGCTTTTCAGTTTTTCGACAAGCAGCTCGCAGTTTTTGGTCAGGTCTTCCTTAATTTGCCAGTCACTTTTGGATAGTACTTCATTCAGAAAGTACTCGTCATATACAGCTAGACTTTTTCTTCGTGGTCGATGAAGAGAGTTCTTCTTCAGCTTGCAGCTGAATCGAATGTACGCGCAAAGAAAGCGAGACGGTGATCGGAACCAGTACAGAATGACAAGACAACCGATATGTCAAGTAGGCACCATCTTCTGTTTGCCAGAATATGGTCGATCTCCGCATGAGTTATACCGCTGGGAGAATCCCATGTACACCGCCGGCTTTCTTTCATTTGGAAAAACGAGCTTCTATGAAAGAGATGTGCTGCTGACAGAAGTCCTGCAAGACGGTTTCTATTCTCTTTTCTTTCTCCTAACCCAAAATTTTCGATCCTGTACCCTTTCTCGCTGCCCTTTCCTATTCTGGCGTTGAAGTCTCCAACAACAAATTTATGACATGCTTTATCACTGCGGATAAATTCCTCCAACTAATAGTAAAACGCATTTAATTTGTACTCATCAGTTGCGTCAGTCGGTGAGTAGCAGTTGATGAGAGTGATCTTTTTATGAGGCGACAGTTGAAGACGGAGGGCGGCTATGCGAGGAGAAACGATCTCTTCTGAGTCGACGAGATGAGTAATGGACGGGTCGACGACAAAGCCTACGCCTCCGACATTTCGTGACCTTTCCTCAACGGATCACAAGGGTATCGTTCCTTAGTTGGCGCATGTCCGTCTTCTAGATTTTTATTTCTTGTAGTGCGATCAAATGAAATTTGATGGCATCAGCGGTTACAAGAAGGGCATGAAGATCGCCGTCTATGGAGAGTGTTCTGCCATCATAGGTGCAGAGTAAGAAACAATCTCCACGGCGTGTCGTGCGTGTGTTCGACAGATCTGGTCCCAAAAAGTCCTGCGCAACCAGAGATTTTCTGACCTCTCACCGCTCGTCTCACCGCCTCACGTCGTAGACTGATGCACCCAGTGTGCGGGATACTGAGGTGGCCTATTGCCGGTTGTGCATCTTGGTTTTTCCTGGAGTCCTGTCTTTGGAGTTGTTGAATAAACAGTCAGAGTATATCAAGGTCACAAAAAAAACTGAAAAAAAAATGGCTTCCATTGCTGAACGCCTGAATAACCTATCAGAAAATAGCTACACTACGAAGTGGTACCGAAAGCCAAGTAGTAAAAACATCTAGGTTTATTACCTCTCTTCTCACCCCTCTCACACGAAAAGAGCGCTTGCAAGAAACATGTTTTGAACAGCAACCAACGTGTGTACGGGAAGAGAACAGAGAGAGGAGTCCCGGAACTTGGCGCGGCAAATAGCCATTTCTAATCGCTACGAAACTGTAGCTCGGGATAGGTGTAGAGGAAATCGTAGGCCTCCAAACGACAACTCTAGCGATAGAAGGGTTTCGTTTATTCTACCCTTCATCTCAAATGATGTAAGTGCAGCTATAAAACGCTGCTTGAGAGGGGCGGGCTTAGAGAATTCGGTAAGCGTAGTTGAAATACCACCGAGTAATTTTAAGCTCCAGTTAGTTCGTAACTGCCTATATGACCGTCTTTGTGCAACTCAAAATTGCATAATTTGTCTCAGTGGTAGAAACGGTGATTGCATGAGCTCGGGCATAGTTTATCTAATATGTGCAACTCAAAATTGCATAATTTGCCCCAGTGGTAGAGACGGTGATTGCATGAGCTCGGGTATAGTTTATCTGATCCCGCTGTAAGACGTGCGGTGACGAATACATTGGCGAAACGGGCAGACCCCTCTGTGTCCGCATAAAAGAACACCTAGCCGGCAAATATAGACCAAATGCTCCGCTAGGCACGCATAGGACCCAGAGACATAACGAGGAGGACTTTGAAGTATGTGGCACGATCCTAGCACGCGAATCAAGAACACAAGCGCGCAAAACTCTCGAGGCGTTCTGGATTTATTCCAGAAATCCGAAAATGAACCGCAGGGAAGAATGCCTTATTATCACGCGTGATATAGGGCAGTATATAAACCTGTTATTCTGATGGGAGATGCACATTATGCTTCCATGTGATTTCTGTGCGGTTGGTCTTCACACGACTTACTCAGTGGAAGACTCGTAGAAAGCGGCGAGTGTGCGGAGCTACGTTTAATGTGATTAAAATCTTGGTTTGGTGTTTTCTCTGTTTGGTTATGAAGGTGTTTCGCCGAATAGGTTGCTGTCACATTCACCTTTCCAGGCTCTGAGGAAGGCGAAATCCGCCGAAACGTCAGCTTTTACGTAAATAAAGAAATAAAATAGCACCTTGTGTTTGCTGAACAGAAGTAGAAAGAATTGTTTAACCTATCAATCTAGTCTGTCTAATCTATCTATCTAATTTATCTATCTAATCTATTTATCTAATCTATCTATCTAATCTATCTACTATCTAATCTATCTACTTTCTAATCTATCTACTATCTAGTCTATCTACTAGAAGTCCCAAAACCACCATGAACTGGCACTTATTCGGTTCATTAGTCGGCTGTTGGAAAGATGCTGTTGTTGATAACATCGACGAGGAACACGAACAGCTCATTCAACATCTTCAGATTAGGACCATGAAAGCTGAGAGTCCGGAAACCACCAAGGGACGTCTGTCTCCAGAAACACTCGAGCTGACTGGCAAGCGTGGAAGCGCACGAGCTGCATGCAACAGTCAACTTAAACTCGAGCTGCAAACCAATGTTGACAGTAGGTAAAAAAAGATCTTAAAGAGAAAAGAGCAGCAGTTACGGTTGAAGCTGCAAAGGCCGGAAAAAGCGTTCGCAAAGTCCATCAAGACTTCGCCAATCAAAAGACCAAGATGGTTGCACCTAGACGAAACTCTTACAGCGTCCAGGAATGCTATGGAGAAAATCATTTACGACTATTACTCAGATCCCTTCAATTGCCACGTTCTCCTTTACTCGGTAGAAATAAAGGAGAAAAGATATATCATAGCACCCGTTCTCAATTCCGAAATCCGGCGTGCTATTTCGTAGGTGAAAAACCGGGCAGCACCTGCTCTAGACAGGACAAAATCTGAACACTTAAACAACGTTTTGCCAGTTTTTTTAAACACACTGACTCGGGTCCTCATACGTTACGTGTCTGAATGCAAGATCGCTGCTCAGTTAAACACGGGCAAGGCCGTGCTATTGTTCGAGAATGGTGGCCTGTACGACGCCGAAAACTATCGTCCAATATGCTTTCTGTTCGTCGTCTACAAACTTTTCACTCAGATCATAACAAAAATCGGAATACATCATAGTTGGAACCACCTTACGTTATGTATTCTTTCTTGATAAGCTTACACGAGGTTGATAAATATATTTATTTTCGGCTAACGTTTCGACGTCTTCGTCTTCCTCAGAGCCGGCGATCCGAGTCGATGGTCCATGCTTGTTGTTCGCCTCGACGTTGCGTCTTCGCCTTCCTGTCGAGCCAGATCTTCCGAGCCAGCCAGATATTTATCAACCTCGTGTAAGCTTATCAAGAAAGAATACATATTGATTAATCACACCGAGGTTTAGGGAAGGTCGGTTTCGAAATATTACCACCTTACGTTATGTTTTAAAAAGCAACACGCTGTTCTCTGCTCATCCGCTTACTGTTTTCGAGTGATTATTTTTCAGTGAAGCAAGGAGTAAGAAATTTTTAATTCCAGGTCACATGCTAACGTCTTTTTATCTCATAGCTATTCTGTAGAAAGCTGGTAACAACAACACTCTCCGAACTATACGTGTACAAAACGTTTCTGCCAATCAGCTACAACAAAGCAGATCGGGCTAATGATAGGCAGCCAGTAATTTGTGGATAATGTGATAGTTTGCTTCACCAATTAGTTTATTACACACTAAATCATTGGACGACAGTAACAATACTTTTTGATACACAAAGAAATAAATCAACGATTTATATTAGGGCTGTCCATCGTGAAAAGGTCACGTAATTAATTATATTTTGCCCACGTTGGTATCTACTGTTCGTGTTCTTCATCGGAATTTCCACCATCTGAAGCCGCTGTCTTTTCATTGCATTTCGTTTGCTCCATTTAAGTCTCTACTGCCCTTCTACTTTCAGCACTCCTCCGTGCAAACAGTTTACCTCTGGTTGGATGGTTTCTGATAGCACCTCAAAGTTGATTTTCGTGGAAGAATTGTCAAATACACTAGTGCAGATGAACGAGGTATGTGAAGGAAAGAAGTTGTAGGACCCCGCTGAATGTTTACAAAAACAACTTCAAAAGACGAATTTCAATTAACCTCGGCATTAACGAAAAGCTATAGTTTTTGACAAAGTCAACCCATCGTAAGAAAAGTGGAAGCCCCTTGAGTCCACCAGCACATTAGGACAGGTATCTGCCACTTTTTGCATACTTTGAACAAAACGAGAAAAAAGTCAAACGTGTTGCTTTCTCAAATATGCACTAAGGAAAACAACGCAAGCTCACCTTTTCCACTTTTCCCAGAATACTTTCTACAACATAAAGTGGATGGTACAGCCACGGATGATCTTACAACCAACCACTAAACGAAAAAAACGATCTGTGGAAGTAGTGTTTCAAATTTAAGCGTTAATCAACGGATATTCTGGTCTTCTTGGAGCTTCTTACCCTGTTAGTTCGGCTAAAAACTCTAACATTCGAAGCATATATCCCATCAAAGGTGTACTTTTGCAGTATTCGGTGATTGTCAACGAGCCAGATATGACCAGCATATTCGGGGTTGTCCAAATCCTCATATCGAACCAGGAATGTTCCTTTCTAAATATACAGTAATAGAAGAAAATGTGGCAAAATTTGCCATGTACGGATAAGTGTAGACAAAACTTGGTAACGAATGCATTGTTTGGCCTCTTTGATAACTTCCTCGAAATGCCATATTGTTCCTCGTTCGTTCCAAAAGTACGCGACGAGTCGATAGAGATGTCTGTTTATCCGTACTTGTTTCCCTTAGCTGGAAGTTCCATCGCCATCAGATTTATGTCTTTTCGGTCTACCACGTCTGAAAAGAAAAAAACCTTTGAAACAAATTTTATCGTCGTTAGAAAAGAAAACAGTCGTGGCAGATCTCCTTTTTTTGAAATTGACTGAATTTTAGTGGTTTTTGGAATATAAACCTTTCTGGTAAATGCGGAAGTGGTAAGATTTAACGCAGACGGAAATTCGTGTTACCTAAGAAAAAAGTGGTTAAGTTCAAAAGTTGCATGGGTTAAGAATTGAGTCCACTAGGCTCCTCATGATTTGATATCTCTTCTCAATCTTTAACATAATGGCAACCATGTGAATCATATGCGAGTCATATATTGTGTAAATATCATCAGCTTTCAGCTTTATGCAACATATCTCACAACACAACAAACGCTGCTAGTGAAAACAAGGATCATTCAAATGGCAGATCCTTATCAACCGAAGGAGTCATTCCGCGTTCTACTCAAAGAACATTCGAGTGTCATGCAGCCTATGTTAAAAATGTCTTGCACTTCGTTCTTAAAGGGTTGTATCTACTCTGAAGTTGAAAGCAATTAGACCAACATGATCTAATCAATCAGATATGACAAAGCCGCAACTATTAGGTACAATGAACTCTCGGAAATTATCGAAATGCAGACACATCTGTGACCGCATTGCGAAAAAACAGTCATCCATTTCAACTACAGAGAATGTCGCCAATAGTATTTTCTAAGTAAAGCGGCTAACTTGCCTTTTCTTTGGCGACTGAACTTCTTCCGCATTGGCACCATCCTCCAAAGTATTAACTAGCCTCTTCTCCTGACATCTTTGTTTTACAGTCAAAACATCATCAGCAGCTTCGTTCTCATCTGTCATTTCCGTTGTCACTACAACATTTTCCCATGAGTAACAATAGGCGGCAAAAAATAGGAAACACCGGGCTTGTACCTTACATTACCGGTCGAATAGCCTTCATCAAAAGCACTTTTCTAGTTTTTTTTTAACTCTTAGCCGTCACCATATCCACTGTGCGGAACCCGCCACCACTTCTTGTATTCGATTTGTGTCCCTCGCATTTATAGTCCACAGCGGCCTTTGGGATATTTCACGTGTTTTTTCGCTACTGCTAAAGGATTTCGTCTACCTTATGAATATCGTAGGCTGGTGGTCGCGTCGGTTCTCTTTGAAATCTTGTAGAGTGACGAGCTAAAGCGTTTCCACGCGGGCTGGAGAAAATAGTAGGAAGGGAGTCGAATCAACGTCTTTGCTTCCTGACCGACACATCACTAACCACGGCGCTACACGCCGCTGCTAATCTAAAGGTGGTGCTCACCAGACTTTTCGACTAATGCTTGTATTCCTATGCAACGCGACGTACGAAAAATAAAAAAGAAATCACTGATTACTTTGGCAATTTACGTAGTTGGTGTGGTGAACCGGGTTTACGGCACTTCCCACAGGCACTTGAAAATGACTCATTTGAGTACGCAGAATGGGCACCTGAATCTAAATGGAAGTGGATGAAAGTTCACTTTTCATGTACTTCGTGCAATGCTTCATTGCCGAACTTCAAAGCAACATAGGTATAGGAAAGAGTCTTGCCGACATCATTGTGCAAAATAATAAAGGCTCATCTCTGAAAGTTTCTGATCGGAATCTAGTGCAACTACTAGTCTGATATGCGCTTAGCTGATAAAGACTCTGTGTTAATTACTCACCGGTTCTCCTTCGCAGATAGGCGATACCGCCTCAAAAACAGCACGTTCCTTAACAAAAATGTCAGCATCAAAATCTTGATACCTCCAGAAAATGGTACTTTCCCTATTAATAGAATTATTGTAAATCGGAGGGTCTCTGATTTTTTCGTATTGCATGAAGGCTGGAGCTCTGCCGTACTGCACGCCATGGCTTATGGCTCCTTGTTGTGTGATGTTTCTGATTTGTGGTTGAATTTTATAGGGAAACTGTGGCTATGTGAATGGAACTGCCACACCCCGAACAAACTCTGCATTTTGCTGAACATGTGAGTTTTGCACCATGAGGTGGTCTTCATGTCTATGTTGCCATTCGGAAAAATTTAAGTTATGTGGTGAAGTAACAACACTCGGTTGTTCCAAATAGTTGGCGTTTTGTGAATAACCCTGGTTAGGGTCATTGGCGAGTGTTTGGGCGACATTCGTGGAACACTGAGCTGCTCGTTCTGGGAAAGAGCGCTTGCTGCGGTGTAGGAACCACGTTTAGAGGATAGTACTGCTGTGGCAGTTTCTGATTCTGTGAACACTGAAAAAACTGGATTTTAGGAGAAACAGTCCAACGACAACGTGCATTAGTGCGTATAAAGATCAAAAATTAATGGACTTGAAAAATAACTATGGATGAAACATCTAGGATTCACTTTGGCTGTAAAAGATTCGTAAAGATCGATTTCGCAGAACATTCAAATTCACTCCTTCTAGGATCAATTGAAACATTGTTGGAAAGATGTGTCTCTTCACAAAAACCGCTTTTATTCGGCAAATTGTTAGAGAAATATCGAAACATGAAGTTACCTAAGATGGAACAAAACAAGGGAACAAGTGGAAAAAGGAGAAGGAAAAAGAAGAAAGAGAAGAAAAAACGGTGAATGGTTCTATCGAAAAGCTATAGTGTTGGCAGAAATTAAGTTCCAACAACAATAAAGATAAAACCAATGAGTGTGACTAATACTTTTTAGTCTGTGAATTTCCTTCAGAGGGTCCACTCTTTAAAACAACTCATAGTTGCTAGGAGATAAAGCGTTAAGCGCCCAGCAATTCCAGAGAGATGTAACATGTACTCGTCTCTATTCGTAGCAAAGGTGAATGGTTGCATATTTGGTCAATACAATAACCTAAGCCTGCTGATGGATCAAGTCAGTGCTTTTCTCTTTTAAGAGAAGCCTTGGTACCAATTATCCGTTTTTTATTTCATATTTCAGCGGAAGAGCCTCTGACTTGCGATCAACCAATAACCGGCCATGTATGTATTGCTGCCCATTAATAACTATTGGGGTACATGCACCCCAACTGGTCATGGACAGATAACACTTCACAATGAGCGGACCGACTGGACAGCGAATCGTGGACAATTATGCATAATCTTCTGCATATTACCGCTATGGTTTGCCTGCCTAAATCCTTTAACCACAGATCTTCATTAACTACAAAAGAACGTATGCACATAAGCTCAATTTTTGCTTATTTGACCAATAAATTTTTACTCACGTAGGAATCTCTCTTGTGGAGAATTTTGCCAGAGTTTTCCTAGGTCCCTGCTACATCCAGTTAGTGAGTGTGTTGTTTCAATGTATAGTTAGTTATTATCGTTAGAGCAAACCTGCACCTTCCTAGAAAGTGTGGAAACGTCAAACGAAGCTGCTTGGAAAGAACAGCCGCCTTATATCCCAATTCTGCATTGAAAACACTTTTTATTTTCCTGTAAGGCTGTATGCTATTGGAAAATTGGATTGCTTTGCCGTGCTTATGAAACTGTTGACGAAGAGGATTTGACGTCCTGTATTATGAAGCAGATTTGCTCTGCGATGTCACTAGCAGACATGGCTCAGTGAGTATCACTTGACATCAATCTACAGTGGTCAGCCAGACCACCAAGTAACCACTGGCTGCACAGCGTATTCGTTTTCTTTGGGTAATTTACGACCAGTCTCCACGTGAAATACTTGGTGGAAGACTCGCAGAAAGCGATGAGTGTGCGAAGAGGCTGCTTTGTTTTCAATGCGATGAAAAGTTCCGTGTTTTTTCGTTTTGGTTCAGGAACCGAAACTTTAAATTTTTTGCGAAGAAAAGGTTACGCCGTGGTTGTTTATCAAGAGAACAGTAGAATACTATTCATTCGAGACAGCTGTCGTTCGCAGTACAGTGAAGTGTGTCAATAGTTCTGCTTACCTTTGTCATAATATTTGACCATCATGTTGACGTAGTTAAGCCCAGGCAGATCGTTGGTTCAGTTGGTCCTAAATATCTTTGAAACAACGATGCAAAACTCGTATAACGTCGCTACACTAAATAAACTCTTCAAGACTGAGATGACAAAGTGAACCTGTAAAACACCATTTTGAAATATCATATCTCTGGCCCACTAAATTGAAAACAATGGCTAAACCAGTGCAGTTTCTTTTTAGCTAGAATTTTCGTTCAACGTTGAATAATTCTGTAAGAAAAAGCGTATTTCAACAAGGACCCCACGAGACTCGTTGAACTTTCAACAAAGGCATTGAATATGGTCGATCAGATGCAGTAAATGAAGGAGGCGGTGATTTCTTATCATATTTATGCTGCAGATTCTGTGAACGGACTCAGATTTTTAGTATTTTTTACTTAATCTTCCTATTTTAGCCTATTTTTATCTAAGTATTTAACTCGCCGTTTGTCATTTTTTTGCTATTCCTCGATAAAATCTTAACACCACTTTTGTTCAGGGCTCATAAACTTGAAGTATTGAAACACTCACAATGCTGAAATAATCAATAGCAGTAAGAACGGACAAAGAGTCTTCAGATAGTGTTAAGACAGTCCAGAGCGTGTAGAAACTCTCGGTGAAGTAAACAGATAAAATTCGCTTCACTCTTCACTTAACCCATAGTCCTGAAAACACGATCTCCAGTTGATAGAAGACAGGCTAACAACTCAGTGTCTCTACATGTTTAGATGAATGCTCACGCACTCATTGTAATTCAAGGAGTTCCGTTGGGAAACATAACTCTTGGTGACTTCAGCTCAAAATAAAGTAGATATTTATAAGCAATGCACGCGCTGTTTTGAGTGGTTTACAAAACGTTAGGGCACTGTCCTGACTGCAGATGTCTTGTCAAGATTTTTGGTTTCCATACAAGTTTTTTAAAGCGAATCACAAAACTGGGAATGCAATTACCAACAGAGTTCAAATGAAACAAGACACAAGTGGAATAAATTCGAGAAGTAGATGTCGGACAACAGAAATATAAATTTTTAAACTTTTTCTCTGAAAATCAAAGACCAACGTGTTCATCTTGAATTTGATTGCGGCATAATTGCTTCGAATGCTTCGATCCAGAACGAACACTTTTACTTGTTTTCCAACGTTACTTTTGAGTTCGGTTATAAATAGCTGAAATTACAAGGAGTTATTTAAATTTCATTTTGAAAAACTAAAAACAACACAAATCTGGCAACGGAGTTTGGTGTTTAACACTTTGTTCAGCAACTTCATCATTAAACAGTGGGCTTGCTACGGCTGTGAAAGGCAAGCGCTCGGCATCAACGTTTCACGAGACAGCTCACGTGACTCTCAGTCGAGGAACTCACCATCACATAGTCCGATCCCATTGCCAGACGACGGATAGATATGGATCAGCCAACTCCATAAAAAGTCTTAGATGACCGACCTGTATGGTGTGGATCTTCCGTGAAAACGAAGTGAAGTGATTACATTGGCTCGATGACACCCAAATTTTCTGCGCCGCCTCAATAACGAAGCTAGAAAACGAATCAAATGAAAGAAATGCTGGGAGTCCACTACCATGACATGCGGCTTCAGATGATGAAAGGGAGGCGTGTGTCGCAGAGGTTGGAGGCGCCACTGCGGCACACACGTGGAATCGATCTCTGCGCCTATGGCCCAGTAGGCCTTACATCCCTCACGGGTCGAAGAATTGGTACCAGATTTTTCTGGGAGGGCAGCAGCACTAGCTCGATACATTGGTAGACCACCGCGTGTCATTGTAAAGGCCAGATATGCATTCAAATAGCTCCAACGATACTTAATGAGGTCGAATGCATAGACATCCCACAGGGTTTGCTCAGCGCCGAAAGCCTTTTTTACCGTTGAAGTGCTCGTACATAAGATATGTCAGGATAGACTTATTTTCGTTTTGATCCGTCTTCACGCTTACTGAGCGGATCCCAGCATTTCTCACATCCAATTCGTCTCCTCTCATCCATCGTATACGAAGGTCTTCCAAGTTTTTAAGTGTGGCTTCGGTTGCTGCTTGAGGATTTTCATTTCATCTTGAATGTCGTAGAATGCTGGTTGAGAAATTCTTCCTGGACTCCTGAGATAACCGGGCTGGAGCGTCCCCATTTGGATTGCAGAGAGTGATTTCTTTTCCCAGACAAATCCGGCACCAATTTTCCTACCCCACAGGAACGAGAGACTTCGTTGGTCTAGAGCGGAATCGAACTAGCACCATGCCCGTGATGGCGGACATCATTACCACTGTGTATCTGCTTCAGATAGACTGAATGTAAATCTCAAAACGCTTCCATATGTTTCCATAAGGGTAATCGGCTTGGAATGGGCGCTGTAATAAAACCTTGCGAATAAATTATGCCATGTATATTTTTAGGTGAAAAAAGCAGAATTCCTTCTATAATTTCGTAATATACTCAAACCAACAAATTATAAGAGCTATGGAAAAATTTCTGCTTATTGTTGGCAAATAAAACATTGCTGTGCTTAAGCTGCTACATAGATTTACTTCCCTGCAAACTTGGTGAAGTAAACGGTAGTCGTGAATGTATTAATATTTTGACATCGAGTGGCCTCTACAGGTGTCGCATCGACGTCGCGAGAATGGCTGATATGACACCTATATGTGTCATTTCCTTTCATTGGTTTAGTGTAGCACAGAACTTTCTTCCCAAGCTTTGTGTAAGCATTCTATAACTGATTCAATGCACATGCTGAGGTTGTGGTAGGAGTTATCCGCGGAAGAGTGTTTTCCTAACAATTTCTCACTTAATTTCCCATTTTGCACCGAGGAATTATTGCCGTTGAAGAGAGTGTGAAACATAGAGAGTGTGGCCAGTGGTAAGCCACTGAAATGTTTCTGCCTCGAAAAACTGACAACACATCCAATGTGCAGCAAAATTTTTGACAAGTAGTTCGCTCTTTCCCAATTTCCAACCCGTTTGGTGGCTTTCGATATTGTATGCAACGAGAAGATGTCAAGGCTACAAACCAAACATCATGTTCTTTGCAGAATTCGCATAACTTGACTAGGTGTCGACAGCAGCATGCGAAGTGAATGAGCGTTTTTCTTCACACACAGCAGTTCTATTTGCACCAAAAACATAGGAGGGTGCGCAGAAGGATATGGAGCGCACATAGGGCAATAGCAGTGCCTAAAATCTTCCAAAATGCTGAAAAAAACCAATGTATGGAACGTAAATCGCAAAGAAAAGACACTGTGCTACATAACAACAGCAGGAATGGTCGGTTAAAGATCTGAAAATGTCATAGCGAACACAGAGAAAAAATAGACGTCTTTTATTCCGCGATAATGCCGAAGTTAGCCTTTGTCGAAAGAGTGATATTATTCACAGAACTATTACACTAATGCCAAATCGCGATGGACAACAGAGCCTATAGATCGAGTAGGCTCCCTGCTAAATGCTGAAAAGGAGTGCAACAATTCTGCGATGACGGGTTTGGAATGTTCTTGTACTTCTATTGCCGTAAATGCTCGCAACATACCGGCACGAATTTTCTGGAACTCAAATCGGTTGGCTCTGCTTTAAAATCTGATTCTTTCTCTGATTCTAGATTCATCTAGTTGCAGTTACTAGAAGATCGCAATGTTGCTGCGGCATTTACAAAACTCCGGTGTGTCTGCGGTGGAGACCGAACATGATATTACCCTTTCCAGGGGCTAAGGCGTTCACCACCACATCATGCGAGTTCTTCGTTTCGCCTGTCTCTTAGCGGTGTTAATGACTCATTGGAGTTATCAAAAATCACAAGTCAACGGAAGTGATCTGGGCATCACAAATCAGCATGAACCCCTTCATGTTGAAGTTATGGTATAAACCATAATGTTGTTATTTTTATTTACTGCTTACTATTTTTTAATGGCAGGGTATTATTTGAAATATAACCACAATTTTGCTGAGATATGTGCAAAACCCGGACCGTTAGTGTCTACGGTGGGATACTAGAAGGTCACCTAGACCATAACATTTTATTAGCGTTGTTGAGAGCAAAATGAACAACACAGAACTGAATGAATGTATTTTCGCCCTATACGAGTTTCGCGTACCTAACAACGCAATAATCTCGGTGTATTTTACTTAACTCCGAAAGCAGTTTGCCACCATTCTTCTAACCCTAGTTGGTTGCAAACTCATGAGGTCTGAGTTCCGAGATGAAACCAATGACCGCCAGTGTACGATCAGTACTACAAAACGAGATCATAGTGGTAGTGGAAATTCATTTCAGACACATTTGGCTTGTACTGTTTGCTGATAGATATTTATGAGAAAAAAATTATAAAATTTAATAATTGGGAGCGTATTTTGTTAGTTTTAAGCACATTACGTGTTCGCTAGTGCACACAGGATCAGTGTTGTTTACGCAAAAGTTTCAAGGTTTGTTTGTGCCTTAATTTGGCTGTGTTTTGTAATAAAACTTTGTCGAATATCTGTTTTAGCATTATACCATCATTCTTTATATCATCTTTATTTATATCACATGATGTCACCTATTACACGAATTGAGGCACTTCTCTTATTTTGTTTGCTGACTCACATCCATCATTCGCGAATGTGTGCAGACATCACCGTGTTGGAATATACGGAGTCCATCACCACAAGCGGTAGTAAACCTTTTCAAGGCGAAGTCTGACACCGAACCTAGGTGGAGATCTGTGTTAGCTTGGGCCTAGCTAGGAAAATATACCTGCATACACTGGACGGTATCTTCAAGCAGTGTCCCTTGACAACACGCATTAGTTCCCTTGTTGTGAGTGAATACTGAAATACCATTTTAGCCATTGTTCTAAGCGAAGTTACGAAATGAGAAGCCTACTGAAATTCGAAGCTACTCCATCTAAAGAGTTCGCTTGGTACGACAAATTGTCTACAGTTTTCGGTTTACCTGCGGTCAGCCGCCACAGAGTGACTGAATATTCGAATATTCGGCCTCTAAACTCTAAGGATGCTGTACTTTTCTGGTGTATCATATTAAACTTTTAAATCACTCTGAGCGTTTTTTTTCTCAATAAGTTAGTAGATACTAAGTTGCTAACAACGACTCCTGTTCAACACTGGCTAGCATTTCGGTGGCTCCGCTCTTCAGTCTGGAAGGGTTAAACTGACGAGAAATCTATTCAGTTAAATACCCTTACAAACCTTAAGAAAAGATTTAGTGCACAAATTTTATTCGAGCAATAACCAGCCTTTTCTAAACGTTTACCGCTTAGTCTTGTTGGATTGGCGAGCGTACAAGGAGTTAAGGTAAAATATGGATTAATCATCAAATTGCTCTCTATGAATCATCCAGTCATAGAAGAGCCGCAAGGAGTCCTAAACTGGCGAGGAATGTACATGACTTCACCTATATGGTCCCGTTGGTTATGAGTGAGTCAGTCGGGCTTTAGTAAATCTTTCAATTTTTTCTTGTAAGATGCAAAATTAGCCAAGTGAGTTTTGCTCGCTCTAGGGTCTTGTTGAGTATCATACTTTTCTCTTCTATTGTTTTCGCGAAGAACTCTGACTCTCGGGTTGGTGGTTCTTCTGCAGTGCGTTTGACATCCCAAGGAATCCAATCACAAACTTCTTGTCCATTGGTTGTCGTATATGCATTATGATTCTGCCCACCTTAGCTTCGACAATTTCAAGTTAAAAACGGCACCGTTGAATTTTGACCACTGAAGTAGGTTGGATTTCGGATCCCTTTCTTCACTGTGTGATACAGCACACTCCTTCCATTGCCTTGCCGTTTGTGCTTTTAATAACGTCGAGTGATCTTTCATGCTGCTCACACGCAGCGGCCAGGTTTTTGACACATGCGTTAAAGCAATAAGAATCGTGGAGTCGAAAAGATGGGCGCGGTCTCGCTTGTTCTTTGTTCTCGCGACTACATCTTCGGTGCTCCTGAAAGTTCCCCAAGCCGCTCGCTTCCTCCTGCTCAAATTCGCTACTAAATTGTTTACCATTTTGATTTCCTAGACTGATAAAATTGAGGATTTGAAGATATTCATTCCATAAAGCATAAATAGCCACGTGAAAATCGCTTTCGTGAGATTGGCCGAAGATCACATTTTTCAGTGCTTTATCAAAGTCGGCAAAGCATTCGTTTCGCTTGGCTAATGTTTGGTACTATGCAAAAGATGTCATTAGTGAAGAGAAGTTTGTGTAATTGCTGACCATATATTTTCACTCCCATGTTTCCCATTTTCAGGGTTCGAATGATGCTCTGAGACACTGAGTAGCGACGGTTTAGCTGCCCAGAGCTTTCGTGACTGCTTCTATCTCAACTATTTCTAAAGCTATCTTTGAATCGATAAAAGTGGGAGAGAGTGGTCTTTTGTACTCTCGCTATACTTCAGTGAGTCTTGCTACTGTGTGGCTGTGGTATGTCGTACCGAACCTTCTTTGAAGCCCTACTTGCTCACATGGATCTCTTTCCCTCAGTGTTTCGTCGACCTTGTTTAGAATTACTATAGTGAAATGTTTGTGGACGATGGACAGCAAGCAGATTAGGCGATAGGTGCCGAAATCGTGGAGGTCACCTGTCTTAAACAATAGCACTGTCTTGCTTGTTTTCCATTGAGAAGGGACCTTGCATTCCGAAAGGTAACATGTGAAGACTGGAGTCAATTTGTTAAGAGAACTGAGTGATGGTTGTTCAGGTATTGAGATATAATCCTGTCCAGACCTGGTGCTGTTCGATTTATCACCGACGTTAAAGCACGTCGGACTTTGGAATAGAGAACGCTTATGGTGAAATACCCATCCTAGTATGTTTCACGTGAGGACAGACCGACGTGGCTATTGAAGAGATCTGTGTAGTAATCCAAAAGAACGACTTTCTATAAACCTCGGCATAGATAGTTGATATATCTATTTATATGGTCTTATAAACTAATCTTCTTTAGCTGATGAGAAGTTGGTATAGGACTTCGTTGTCGCTGCCGTTGTTGTTGGTGTTGTTGGTCGATGGCTGACGTTTCGGTGATTTCGCCTTCCTCAGAGTCGTTATGTTATGAGCGGGACATAATGTGGAGACTAGTGGGCCCAACTCATAACATCACGGCTCTGAGAAAAGCGAAATTGCCAAAATGTCGACCATCGACCAACAACACCATGTGCAGTAATCGTAAATGATTTCCTCCTTTGCCTTTCTGGACGCTACGACTGCTTCGTCTGGGCGTCAGAGTACAATAATTTTGGTTTTGTAATTGGCAAAACTTCAATATGCTTTGTGAATGCTTTTCCCAGCTTCAACAGCTTCAACCATAGCTGCTCTTCTTTTAAAATCCTCTTATATCGCCTATCTGAAGTGTTTTGCAAGTTCGGACGCTAGTTCGATAGTCTCTGGAGATAAATCTCCTGGCGACTTTCGAACTCTTAGATTTCATAGCGCTGACGTCAACATGTCGAATGACCCGATCATATTCTTCTTCGATATTATCGAGAACGACATCTTCTTAGTAGTCGACTAGTGAATTGAATAAATCCCAATTTATTGCGATTTTGGATCTTTATTATTTGAATTGAGACTGTTTTCCTCTTTCTGGAAAAAATGAGACCTTGCACGAAGGTGGTAGTAGTCCAATCCCGTATAGAAGTTTGGTACAACAGCTATATCTTTAATACAAAATCTTCGAAATTCGAAGACCTTTTGGACAAAATCTTCGATTTACTATGATGTGGTTTGTTTCGTTATGGTTCCTTTTTGGGAGACTTCTACATTTAGTTTTGGAAGTGGGCTTGAGAAATTGCAATTTACCACGAATGATCTTGGTCGTCGTGATAGTTCCAGGCAGCTGCTCACCCTGCTCGTTCCATTGCATTTCGTGGGCCCCTATGTGACTTTCTTCAGAGTTTCTTCTTTCTCCAATATTGAAGTTAAAATCTCCAATGATAACCTTGAAGAACGTATGGTCTTCGCTGTAGAACTTCTCCAAGTCCATATAGAACGCTTAGCCCTCTTCTTCGTCATATTTTGACGTCGGCTCGTAAACGACGAAGTTTATGAAAGCCGGTATTAGTTCACATCTCTTCAATCGTAAAAGTCTGATTTTCGTTGCTAGCTGCTCGAATGAATCGACGTTCTTGGCCAAACTCGTGTTGAAGAGATCGTAAACACCGGGAACTCGTCCATTGCCGCATGTTCCGAAGAACACTTCTTTTCCCGTGTCACAGACTGCATTGAATTGATGTCATCGTCACGTCTCGGCCAACCGGTGACGTCGTATTTTACCCTTCTTGCTTGCAAGATCAAGTCTTTTGTCAAGGACTCAAATGTAAGTGTGCTTGCATTATAAGTACAGATCGTTATCTTACTCTGTGCGAAGATGGTGGCTTTCACTTTATAATCTCTCCCTTTATTGCCTATTGGATCCTTTCTTCTGCATCCTTTGCGTTCCTATTGGAGTGTTTGGATTTAACCTAAACCTACCGACTAGATGTTCTTTCAAACGGATGCAAACAGGTTCACCAGTTTCAACAACGTATTTACCCACCAACGCCTTATACTTACTTGATACTTGAACGGCCCGTCCTCACTATTTGTGCCGGCCCCAGCGTAATCACCTTTTTTCATAGACTTGCTGGTTGAATCACTGTGGTTTCCTGGATTCCCGAGGACACCCAGACTAAAGTCTACTTCAGGTCGTCACCACGACAGGCAGTCGTAGATCAGAGAGACCCTTGTGGACCAGAGAGAGATTTGCCACCATGCGACTTTGATACCAGAACGGTAGTGGATCCTGGTATTGTTTTGCTCTTTGCTAGGCGTCCTGATGGAAACGCCGGACTACATCCCAGCTTGGGAGACCCTGCCGGTGGGACGAATTTTCACGCTGTGCATCGCAGTTCGACACCCAGAAACAACTCCCAGCCACGACGAGGCGGTAAACCGTTGGGAGGCACATGCCTTATAAGAGAATAGAAACAACGCTTAACTATAAATTTACCGACTTGACGTTCCTGTACAGGGTTAGGGCATATTGTGCAATTTTTCACGTGGACGGTCATACAGGCGGTTGCGAACTAGTTGGCATGTAAGAAGGACTGGTAGTATTTCTATCACTGTCGAATTCTCTAGACCAGGGTTTCATAGGCAATATTTGACAATCACCTGTTTCGCTGGAAATAAGGGGATGATAAACGGGACCTTGTTTTTTCTGGAATTTTTGTTCGGAGGCGTTATTTTTCCATCACGCCTATTCCGACGATCGAGCGCCTTGTAGCCACTGGAAATGCCTACTTGCGCGCAAATCTCCCAGATTCCTCATTCTGCTTTCTTTCTGCGTGCGTCTTATTATTATTATCTTACTATTATTATCTTATTATGGTACTTTCCACTAAGAAGGTTTTACTTTGAACGTTAAGATTAGTTCTGAAGACGTCGTCGGTCACAATGGACTCTCTTAATCGTCACGATAAACTCAGGCACTCGCTTATCCTGTTCGTTTCATTGTAAAGTTCTTCAGACGTTCTCATAGGTTTAGCCATAGCGTTGAAATCGCGGTTAATGGCCTTCCGGAAGGAATGCACTTATCCGTAGTGTTTCTCCCCATTTAACCCCATGTCCGCCACCTAACGTAGCCTTTCGACTAACTTGTTGTGGATACCTAAGTAAGGCACACCCATGGTATTTTATCTACACCCAAGCGGCGAGTCTAGTGCAGTTGTTAGAGATTAGCATCACAACACGTGGTTGTAGGTGCAATCCCCCCCACCCCCCACCACACTGTACTCAGGCATTCCATCCCTTCGAGATCGGAACATTGGCATCAGATCGTTTTGCGATGATGTCATTGACTTCATACATTGGTAGGCAACTGCAGGTTATTGTATAGGCCCAGATATGTATTCAGTCGCCTCTAACGATGCTTGATGAAGTAAAATGCGTAAGCCATTCCTACGGAATTGATCAGTGCCAAACGCTTTATCTTTTTATTAATGTGCCAATGTAAATGCTCCTCCGAAGACCAACCGTAACAGTGACTTATTGTAATTGACGTTAATTGCGTGATTTTGAGAAACTACTTAGTGTTATACCTTTTTATTTTCTCCCTACTATAATTTAGCGGCAGGGTACTAAGCGAAATATAACCACAACGTTGCTGAGATATTTGCAAAACTCTGGACCGCAGGTGTCTATGGTGGG